>JAQIVZ010000283.1:0-82667 GCA_034700945.1 Arrhopalites spinosus
TCTTACAGTGAGCTGTGTTTTCAAGCAAAACCCGCCGGAGCAATGGCACCATTTTAGGTTTCAGAAATTATTTTTTTGAAACCCTTAAAATTGGTTTCAAAACTTCGAAATGTTTATATGGGTCCCTAACAAGTTCCAGTACAACATACTAAAATATCTTGGTGATCGGTTTACAAGGAACGGAGATAAAAAATCATAATTATTACTTTTTGATCTCCCTACGTATATACACAACAGACACTACACAACATTGTCAGACCATAAGCACGACCACGAACAGTAGAAAATCAGTGAGAGGGAGGGAAAGTATGGAAATGGAAATAGTCTTCTGTGAGAGTATGCACGTCCTCATGCTAATACGAAAATGCCTTTTTGGAAAGACATTTTTTTTGGGAATCGAGCCAAAAAGCATGGCTTGAATTTTGGATATTGATCTCTCTCAGCCTGCCTTTTGCCTTGTCTGGATTTCAACTGGAAGAAGTAGGCAAAGAGTAAAGTTGTGATGCTGTGAATATGAAGCTCTCTGGAGTTCCATATATTCAGCTTGAATCCCCTCTCTCTCTCTCTCCAAAAAAACTTCTATTATAGTGCAATGCTATCAATGGGGGGGGGGGATGGCACTCTCTTCTTCCATCTCTCTCTCTCTTTCCTTCTTGATATTTACCACGTTCTTCTCTCTCCTCCATTCCACTCTCGTGGCACTTGGTATTTTACGTGTAAATAGAAAAAAATCTATCATCCAGTGTGCATATTCGATATATATTCGATAAAGCGAATGGAGATTTGGGGAAAATTTAAAAAATATCTACCAATACATCAGCACTCCCTAATGTATACTTGTCAATATCTATACCTATTGGATTTCTTTTTTTTTGGGGCTAGCTCAAGTCTAAATGGATGAAACATGAGCTTATCTCTTACAAGTATCACTATCCAGTAGCGGTAATGAGGGTAATAATCCGTTTATTTGTGTTGGCAAAAAAAATGTCACGTAGGTTACATATATATAACATCTTCTTCAACCAACAACTTGGAACTTGGTGGGGGCCCTAGGAATTCCTTTTGTATATAAAACATGTCTATTTTTATGTATTGGGGGATGAACCTCTTGAGTCTGAATATTGATCACTTCCATGTAATCATACATGGAAGAGTAAATAAATTTAATGTATCAATACAAGAACTTGCTCTACTTTCTCCTCGTTTTTACTATTAGATATTAAATGTAATCGTAAAGTATAAGTGGGCTATTGATTTCTATATGTTAGTCAAATTATAAGAATATATAACAAACATTTTTTTCTACATAGGTAGTTCATGTTACGATGAAGGTGCTACTTATTATACGTGCCATGTAGAGAGAGATAGAGAGAATGTCATGGCATCTTGTGTGTCGAGATACAGAAAAAGACACAGAGGAACAAGTTTTTTTCTTCTTTTTTACTCACGATCCGCCGTGCCGTTTTTTAGTTCTCACTTTCTCTGCGGGTGTTTTTTTTTTAGTTTTTTGGGAGGAGAAGAAAAGAAATTTAATTAATTTTTAGGAGAATCTTAATGATTCGCAGAAATTAAAAATACCGTCAGGTCGAGAAGGTTCGAGGTTGGTCTCAATGGGAATAAATATTCATGGAAAAATATAGAAAGTCTCAACAAGGTTGTATATTATGGTAAGTTTGGGTAGGGATACAAGTTGAAAATTATCATGGGGAAAGTTAATGAGGCCCCATTAGAATTCCACTAAGTGTAGTATCTTTTGTTAGGAAAACCCTAGTTTTTTTAAAGGGACACTATGTATATAGAACGTGGTTCATGGCTAAGCAAGAGTTTTTGGCTTTTGCAACTTGAAGCTTTCTCTCTCTCTTCAGGAACACAGTTTGTCGTCTCTCTCCTCACAGTGGATGTACCTATGTGTGCAGAGAGAGAGAGAGGAGGACAGATTCAGAAGATGGAAATCTCTTTCAAAAGAGAGAGAGAGAGGAGAAAAGTAGGCTAGCTGGTTGATGGCAGGGGTGAATAAATTTTTCATGGAAATGATGAACACTTAGAGAAAAGTAGAGAGTGACAAAGAGCATTAGTAGAAATCGATTCACTATGAAAAGTTGGCATTAGACCTACGTGTGGGATGGTTTGGTTATTCTATCTTGTCGTGTCACATCATAATGCCTCTTCTATGATGGAAGAGAATTATGAAAAAGGAAGTAAAAAAGTAACGAAAAGTGAAAGAGGGAATGGAGAGAGAGAGAGAGATGAAGATTCTCTGAGGGGGAAACGAAGATCCGTCTCATATCCTGTCCTCTTGGACTCCTCAATGAAAAAAGAATTAGGTTAATTGTAAGTTGGGACTTGTAATCTTTCTCCATCGTCGGAGGAACATTTGGAAAATTTGTTGAGAATTCCCAAAACAGCAAGTAAATATAGCCAAAGTCTATTTGAGCGTTACTGTACAAGCACTCTTGATCAAATATTAAATGTTAGTTTTACTGACTTTCCCTTTGACTTACTATTTGAGCCATGTACATATATTTAAGTACGAACGAGTATCCCACCAAAAGTTGTTATAAGCTTCTTTTTTTGAACCACATGCTATAGTTACATCCATCAAAGCTTTTGAGTTTTGGAGAGAGTCATAAACAATTTCGATTTATTTCTACTCCATCCCCATGTACATTTTTATGTAGAGTCGGATACGCTTCAAGAATCCATGGCACTGTCAATCATAACCAGAAAATGTGGCATCAGTCTTCCTCGTATCTAACCAAACCAATGAGCACGGAATGTTTGAACGAAAAATTTTTGCCTCTTATATCGAGGAAGTGTGCTTGGGTTGGTTAGTGGGTCCATAGTATAAAATATATTGCTGGGTAGTAGACATGGATAAAGATAGAAAAACTGACTGACTGACATTAAAGTTACATCATCATTGAGGCGGTGAAAGAAGCCATCTTCATACAACGCTCTTATAATGTCTTCAAGGAAATTTACGTGTACATAATCATAAAACGCTGAAAGGGAGAAATCGTATAAAGTTACCTATTTATAAATCTAACAAACTTCTATCCCTTCATGTCCTCTTTTCCTCTAACCATTTTCTGTTTTTTCTCTTCTTCTTCTCCAACCCTCCCCCTCCCTCCCACTCTCACCCCATTCTTTGGTTAAAAGTTTTAATAATAATGGTTTCCCTTGGTGCCATATTATGTTAATAACTAGTATGCATATCTTGTTGTATGAAAGACAAGACCATGTCAATAATTTTATTGCTTGTTTAAAATACAAAATTTAAAAGTTATTTCATTTTCTCTTCCTTCATACTCTTCTAACTCTACTCTCAATTTTCTTCTTTTCAAGGGAATGACTTATACATGAGATAGTTTAGATGATTTAAAACATTTACAACTTAAAACATTACAAGTTTATCCACCAACCAAGAGACTACAACTACTGGGTCATGTATTCTCCTCAGGGTATTCCTTCAACTCCCTCATATGGCCTCCCTCATGTGAATATATCTATAGTCATAACTTTGTAAATTGTGGTGACTGGCACTGGCACTCCTTTATACACTAGAAACTTTGGACAAAGACATAGAGAGAGAGAGACTCAGAGGGAAAAAAAGGAGAAAGGAAGACCAAGCAAAAGAAAAAGAAAGTTTGCAGTACTATTTAAAAGTCGTGTAAAACAAAATGTCTGACTTTGCCATTTTGGTAATTTTTGCTATACACACACAGTTAGGGAGGAACGTGGTATGTGAAGGAGAACTCTGGAAATGTTTAGGATGAATTGTAGTGTGAGAGTCGCCAACGGATTTTTCCCCTTTTTTGGGGAGCTTCCAACTTTTCAAAAGCAGGCTGGCCCATATAAGAGTGTCACGAAACGACTTTTTTGGAAGAACAACTGGCTAAATAAGTTTTATACAAACCTAACCTATAGGCTATACTTTTCCATAGAAAAAGATAGAGAGAGGTAAAGGAAGTGGGAGGGGACGGACGAGTCAAGTATTTAATAACTGTATCAGAAAATCTGAACCATTAACGTAGGCCATCATAATATCAATCAAATTACAATTGAATTGATATGGTGCACGACAGTAAATTGACGACAGCAACAATTTGAGTCATTTTTTATAATATCCGGCTACACACACCGTCCCGGAGAGAGAGAGACATGAAAGTCTATAGTTGTCGAACGGGCGGCTTTTTGTATATAATTTAGCCTCTCTCTCTGGAAAAAAAATTGGTCGATGGGAGTCTCACGAACAAAACTATGAAAAGAGGGAAAACACGCCTAGTACATTATAGTGTGCTTATAATATGAAAAACTAGTGGTCGTCGTTAGAGTAATAGAGGATAATTTGGAGCTTTCAACGGTTGAGCCGTACATAAGTATTAGATGAGATGGTGATGCGGTGTGTAAATACAAGGAAATAAAACCCCACAATGAATCTAATTCACTACATATGTACTTTTTTCGTCATATAATACTTTGTACCCCTATACCCAAACATTACACACAGGAAAAGGGTTTGTTGATGGGGAGGGAGTGACTAGTGACTAGACCGTGTGTGTGTGTGTGTACTTTCTACAATGAAAACAAATATTCCATTTCAATTTTCTTGAGTACTTTAACCTCAACGCCACAAATATTTAGTTCGCTGAGTCAATTATTAAACACAAAGAAGAATGAAAGTTGATGCTTTTAGTCCAAAAGAGAGGCCAAGGAAGGAAGGGTGAAATGCTTGAATTTTTCAACTCAGCAGAACACAATTTACTTTCTCCTTTCTCTCTCCCTCCCTTTTATCATTTCTATTGTTAGGACAAGAGCCATAGCGTGTACACATAACTTTCACTCCTATTTTTTGTATTTGCTTAAAACATGAATGGAGAGAGAGAGACTATTTACATGGATTTATATTAAGAGTATTTGTATTGAAAACTCACAGGGATTCATCTGGATAAATTTAATATTATATAACATTTGAACTCAGCTTCATGCTCATGTTATTGGGTCAAATGTGGTCTCTCTCTCTCTTTTGGATTGATCGATCTCTCCTCTCTCCCTCCATCTCTCTCTCTCTCCTTTCCTAACATTAGAGGAGATATATTGAGTTTGAGATTTGAATAAAATACACTCAAGTTACAAATTTAAGCTTAAAATCGGAAAAATATACAAACTCATGACTTGGCATACCAAATAAATTTGTCGAAATCGAAAAAAATCGTTTTTTTTTCTCATTCCTCCATTTCTCTCGGTGGAATTCAGAATTATAGGGAGGAGGGGGGAGTTCACTCCATGATTGGACCAATAACTCTCGATCGACTACTCCATCAACTAGTAGAAGAAGAAGTAAAAAAAAGTCACATACAGGCACACACATTGTAGACGTGATGGAAAGGTCAAAGTTGAAATTTAATTGAAAAAAAAATCTGTAAAAAGAAAGACAAGGAAGAAGAAAGTTTTTTTTTCAACTTGTAGGGTTCTATTTTTTTATTCTCTTGTCTACCTCCATTGTAAAATGAGGATTTTAATTATGCATAAGGAAATTCGAATATCGATTGCCAAAGCAAGAAAGAAAAAAAAGGAATATTTTTGTCTTTCTTAGAGAGGATTATCTTAAGGTGAGCTCAAAGACAATAGTATCGGTAGAGCCATGGGCGCAGTACTTGTTGTTGTGTGTCGTCAACGGATAAGACGAGAGTGAAAGCATTTTGAGAGGTACAAAAGAAAAGCTTTCTTTTTATTTTTTTGTATTTTCCCTACATAATGGATTCTATTTATGCATAAAAGTCTCTCCCAGAGGGTCTCATATATTTAAAAGAATATTAAGGGAGGCACAAAGTGATGAGACAAAAGAAAAAAAGGGAACGAGAAGGGGGGGGGGGAGGGGGGGGGACGTGAGAAAAACTTTTACAATGACGTCATTTCTCTAGTTTGGCCTGTGCGTGTGCGTGCGTGTGGGTACGTATACATATATATATATATATAATTTTTTTGCTCCCTCTTTCTCCCTAGAAAATCGAAGTGGGACTGTAGCTCTCAAATAATACATTACGCTAGAGTCTAGAGAGTAGGGAGAAAGGGAGAGAGAGAGAGAGAGAGAAAGGGAGAGAGAATTATATAGGACAGAGACAGAGACGAGATGAAAAACAAAGTTGATGTCAAGGCTCTTTCTCTCTCTCTCTCTCTCTCGACCAAGTTCCGAGCGGGAGGGGGAACACAAGTACGGATGTGTACTATGTATGTGTAGGAGAGAGAGACAATCAAGTAGTTTGAGAGTTGAATTGTGATTTCCTATAAATTTCAGGCTTGGAAATAGAGACTAATTACCTCCGTTACATTTTTGACACCAATGGGAGTGCTAGGGAAATTAGAATTTAGATGCCATAACTCTCTCCCTCTCTTCCTCTTTTCTCTTTCTCTCTACACAAAACATTAGTTTTTGTCTATCAAAGAGATCTTAGGCGTCGGATAATAAATGAATTAATTCTCTCGTCGATGTGAATCGGAGGGAGCACAAGAGGGGGGTAGAGACAAAAACTAAAGAGAATGAAGAAACAGTTGGTTCTTCTCTCATAGTCTGTAGGTAGTCCAAGATGATGGTAAATAAGAGAGAGAGAAAGGGACAAGTTGTAGGAACTAGTTAAGCTCTTCTGTTTTAGAATTCCTACATTGAAAAAGAGATTGACTACACCTGGACGGGAATTCTAGGAATAGAAGAGGGGGGGGGGAGTTTGGTTTTTACATTAGATGGAGAGACCAAGAAATTATATATTGCACGAGTACGAGTACGAGTCTGTACACCTACACACGTCAAGATTTAGAGGAGAGAGCCAAGGACAAGGATTTTTTTAAAAACCGGACATATGTTGGGAGATTTGTTTCGTTTCTTCCAAGATCCAAGATCCAAAATGATTATTGGATTGAATTACTCAAATTTGAATTACAATTGCGTATGCTAACAAAATCCAGGGTTTCTTGTACAAATAAGTTGAGTTTTGAACTCGTGAAATGTAAACGATTTTTGTGTCATGGGCGGGTAGAGTAGGAGAGAGTAGAGTGGTGGTCTGTTTGTAAGGCTAAACAGACGTCAATGTTCCCTACATACGTCACCCTACATCATGGGTGCGTTTTACTTTTTTGTGACTACTTGTACGCTGTATTTTATCTCTTTTCATGTGTGTGTTCGTGTGTGTGTGTGTGTTTGTAGTTTCCATATTCGAGAATAAGAACAATTCGGTGGAACCACTGGGGGAAGGAAATAAATATGTAGACCATGGCTTCAACCACATTGCCGCCCAAACTGGGCTACTCTCCATTCAATGAAGGAAATGTAGCCAATTGAGGGAAAGTAAAAAAAAACTGGAAAATAAAAAAAAGTGGAAGAAGAGTTAAAGGATGGGTGCTCTAGCTTAAAGTAGTGAGTATTATAATAGAAGGAGGGAGATGAGAGAGGAATTTTACCTAGGTAGATAGCCATAATATTATGTTATATGGAGAAAAAGAGGTAGGATTGTAAGTAAGGATTAAGAGATACCTTGAATTCAAAGAAGAGAGTTTAATATATAAAAAAAAGATAGTATATGCCAGTGTAGTATCCACCACAAAAAAAAGACAAGAAAATTGAGAAGGCCAGTTGGTAGTTACCTCAAGTTTCGTCTATTTTTTACGGTTGAAAAAATAAAATGTTATTCGTACTATTTCGTCAATCTTTATTTAAGATATACACTTTATGTATATGTTTGGAGAGGTTTTTTTTTATACTTGGGGTGTGTATACATGTGAATTTTTTTTTTGGCAAAGTTCCAATGGTGGCTAAAAAATTGTTCGCTTTTTATTCTCATTGGTTCGTACGGTTCTCAAAAATCAGTTGCCTTCTTCTTCCTCTACTTACAATGAGCAGCCACATTTTATGACAGTATGTATGGGCTATGAAGAGAGGGACTTACGTGGACTACGAGGACTACTACTAAGGCCGCTCTCCAACTCTTTTTCTGACTCTCTCTCTCTCTCTCTCTTGCTTCTATCAAACACACTGCACTCTAACCAAAGTCTTTATACGACACTGTACTGTATGGACCAAGGAGAACATGATTTAGGCAGCCTCGTCAGAGCTATTTAAGACCACCTTGTCGGGCATTAAGTAGGTCGTTCAGAGAGAGAGAGAGAGAGAGAGATCTTTTTCAACGATCCACAGTCACACAGTCATCACAAGGAAAGAGTGGAGCAGAAGAAAACAATTTTATTTTCTCTTTTCTCTCGATTCAATTCAGCTGAAAATGAAAAAAAATAGCTGACTCCATCCATGCCCATAGATAGATCGATGGCTACTTTTTTTGTGTATGGGAAGATTGAAAAGAGTAAATTGGTTACATGAAGTTTGTCGACTAGAGTGTAATTGGATCATTTAACTGTACATGATTTATTTGGTCAAACAACAATATTTAATTATTTTTTTTTTCAAAACTATTTTTTTTTCATGACATTTTCATCAGAAAATAATGTTAAAGTGTATTTGTGTGTGGGTATGGCCAAAATGTGCTAAAGAGGAGTGCAAGTACAATGGAAGCGTGCTTAATTTAATGATATTTGCATTGCAGTGCATATAGTTAATTTAAGTGGTCGTAAAATTTTATCATCATCCATCCATCCACTCTCTTTACTTGAACAACATAATATTAAAGTGAATGAAAATTTATTTTATACGAGTTTAGTGCTCAAATGACAGGGACGAGTGGAATTTTCTGCTTTTAATGACCAGTATGGAACTTGATAATGAATATAAGGATATGCAGGTTGTTTATGCAGGAATTAATGGTTCATTCTTCAAGTATGTAGAGTAGAGAGAGAGAGGCTATTTTCACTGTATTAATTTTTAGTTGTACGTTTGGTCTCTCAGTTTTTAGAACAAGTTAAACAGTGGGAGGACGGAGGAGAGGAGAAACAGCCGCCACCACTACCACCATCATCAATTCGTTGACATTAAGGGCTATAAAATTGTGACTGGAAAGTATACAACACAGAAATTCAAGCACACACACAAACACCACGAGGCAAAAGAAAAACACACCAAGGCAGTTTGTTTTTCTCCAAAACTCTAGTCCATAGCTTTGACGTCGACTTTTACTCGGTTAGGTTGGTTGAGAGAGAGAGAGAAAATGTTATCCATAACATGCTTGTTCTACGTCCATGCTAGTCTAATACAATGTAAGTCCTTTGTGAATTCAACCCCCCTTGTGTGTTCACATAGTAGCAGGGACAAGACAAATCCGTTTTTGGACTACATATGGAAGACTATGGGATAGAGAACAACTAAAGCACTAGGCCATGCATACACATATACACTATTTGCAAATGGCGTCCTCGTTACGGTTATGGTAATTGGCCAGTTGTCTCTAGCGGCGAGAGGCGAGATACTGTGTTAATATATACGAGAAAAAGGAAAAGTAATTTTGTAGGGTGATAATTTGACGGGATTTAAGCGTCTACATTTGGTTCCCCTCTTCTATTTTGTTGATGATTCTAATCCTCAAAAGAGGATTATCATAAGAGAAAGAGAGAGAAAGGAGAAAGGGAAAGTATCAGTTGGTACTTTTCCTGTCCAACCAAATTTAACTGTCAATCTTTTGAGTACCTATAATGATGATGATATAGGGAGATACTCAAACAACTAATCATAGAAAGAGAGAGGTATATTAAAACTACCTCCCGGTCCGTACGTGGAGAAAGTCCCATTACAAAACGTTAGATCATGAATTATAAAGGTGCATCATGGGTATAGAAAGTTGATGACATTCATTGGTACACGGTGAAAGGAGGAGGGGGGGGGAGAAAGGAGAGAGAGAAAGGGGATGATTATGAAAAGACAATGAAAGTGTCAAGTAGACATGGACTCTATACATATGTATGACCTACATTATACATTACAACTGTGTTGAACATTACTACTCCTACTCAAAACTAACAAGAGGTCCATCGTAAGAACGAGGAAAGTCACAATGTTGAGCAATGAATGAATTGCAATGTCATCGAACTTGGAAAAGTGGTTGGTGGTTCGCAAAAGAGAGAAGCTTATGTATATAAAACGGTTATTATTTTTGTATTATACATGGAAAGGCCATGAGCGGACATTTTTGTTTCAATTCAAGAGAGAGAGAGAGAGGGAGAGGGAATAGAGTAACTATAAAGCATTCATGAGCGACTCGTAATTATGTCTATCTTTCCTCTCTCTACAATTTTCATAGCCTAAAATACATATTGAGCTTTTCCGTCCTTTTGACGTATAGGCTTGTATATATAATAATAATACAAAAATATAATTCCGAGTCAGGAATTATAAGGTTGACTCGAGTCGCCTACAAAAATAAGCTAACTCGAGTTGAGGAATGTACCGAATAACTATGAGCTAGGGGGTTATACTTATACATGTAGGCAAGCGGGGTTTTTGGGTTTTCACCAGTTTTATATGGACGAGAGAGGGGAGGAGTAAAAGGCTCTTTCCTGTGTCGAGTTATATATTTCTTTTTTTCTCTTCTGCTGTGTACAACTATTAACTATATACACAGAATAGGCAAAAGAAAATTGTGTATATGTGTGTGTGTTATGTATGTGTATTGATTTAACCACATTTGCATTTTCACGCATTTGTATTCCAACGAGAAGATGCTCGAAAACTTTGGTTACTTTTGGTTAGGAAACTTTTCGTGTAAAACGTGTAACATTTCCTTAGGTCTCTGCCCGCATTATACGGTAATATACATAAGAAGACGTACAGAGTCATCATATAATAGTATCATTCATCAAAATGAACGGCACGATGTCTAACCAAGACACACAGCTCCCTTGATCCTGTCCTGAGTAAGTCCTCAAGAATATGACGAGAGGGGAGGCAAGGCAAGAGAGAGAGAGAGAGACGGAGAGCAGTCCAATTCAATGTAGCATGTGAAATGGCAATGGCACGAGTATGTAATGAGATTTGTGCAATTCCATGGAATTTCGTGGCTTAGGCGTAGAATTAAAATGATACGTTATTTCTACACCTGTTTTCACTTCCTATACACACATGCTACTTTTTTGTGTACATAAGAGTTGCAGGAGGAGTCTCTCTCTCTCTTTGCCTAAGACTCTTCATTCGTAGAGGGAGAGAGAGAGAGACAGAGTGAAGGCTTAGTTTTGGTTGTGTGTATTTGGGCGTAAGTTTGGTGTCTGTTCAATGTGTGTGTTCTTTGGATGTGTATAGATGTGTTAGTGAACTACTGACTTTGTTATCTAGTGCCCAGGAACTTAGATTACTTTGGACGTGCGTATCTCATATCATGTGGATTCGCTGACTTGTCTCATTCATGTCTTTAGAGCTTGGCTCTTCCCTTCCTCTCCCAAAGTTTCTCTTCACATTCAAGTTCCAAGTCATTTCGTTTTGTATAAAAATCATCAAAAGGTTTCCCCTCCTCATCTACTTTCTCTTGGGTCTAGTGGTCTAGTCGAATAAAAATAAATCTTTTGAGGCACAAGACGAGATAGTCAAATGGAGACTACGAGAGAATTTTACTTTAGAAGAGAGAGAGAGAGACAGAGGAAAAAATACTAAAGAAGGGAAATAGAGAGAGAAGAAAAAAAGTAGAAACTAGAAAAGAAAACGTTACATATTCTCCTCTTTTCGTATTTCTTAACACTCTCAAAGTCTCTTTCACTGTCTTAGAAAACTTGTGTGCTTATCATCATATAAATCGATTCTACATTTCAGACTTGCACATTTTTCCTTGTGAACCCAGTGTGGATCTGGTTACACATTTTCTTATTACAATTTCTCCCCAACTAACCTTTATTCGCACTCAGTTGTCACCAACACTTTGTGGCTCATAACCCGTCGTCACGCAACGAAAACTACTTTTTTTTTCTTACCAACTCTAGTACGTGATGTTCATTTAAATAAAAACTTTTTTTTCTCCTTTTTTTCACCCTGTCCTTAATCTTACCCCCACAAATCATTGAATATGTAGAAAAAAAAGAAAATGAGGGGAAAAAAAGAAGGTGGAAAGGTGAAGGGCTTATCATTGCTTGTCATAATTGATTTTATTTCTAATATCCTATTTCTAATCGTTAGCTATAACCATAAAGGCCATGGAAATTTCCTTGATAGTAGGCTAATGGTACACTCACTAACTCTCTCTCTCTCTCTAGCTTTGTACAAAATGGGGGTCTTTTGGAACCTTTCCCTTGTTTTTTTAAAAACTGTATACATATCGATAAAAAGTTACATAGAAAAGAAAGAGTTGGTTGGAAAATGGCGCAATGGTAGACTAGAGTAGTGAAATTAATATTAGAGTAGTTAGACTCGTGTGTGTGTGTAAAAGTGTGTGTTATTCTTTTAGTTGGGTTGAAAGAAAGAGAGAAAAAAACGTTTAGCTGGCTTGCGTGGCAAAGTTTTTATCGGCACTCTGGCTAATGCTCGTTGGATAAAAAAAAAGAAGTGTATGTGAGAGACTGGGGAAGAGATAGAATTTGTGGTAGTCTTTGGGTGAAATTCAAAAAACCGTTAGAAGTGTTGCTGTTCAAATTGATAGCTCTTGGAATAAATTATGCCACAACCCTGAGAATCGTATTTCATGGATTTAATCAGCTGCAGATGTCAGATGCCTATGACAAGCTAAAGCCTTGAAGAGAAAGATGATGTGTTTTTCCCTATTTACGCTTTAAATTTTCTTGAGTATCCAGTCAACCAAAAAGATTCAACAGATTTTGTTTTGTCTATGTGTTTGTCTTTAAAAGATTTTGTTGAATGGTGGTGACTCTATAGACACACAGTGAGGGGGAAGGAAAAAAAGAATATTATAATATTTATTTCCTACAATTTATATTCTTTACTATAAAAATAGTTTTTTTTCCTTCTTTTTTTATTGCTCTCCTTTAAATATTCAAATAAATATTTGAAAATAAATTATGAATGGCATCATGATGTATATGTACATAGACAGATATATACTTTGGCATAAAAAAGAAATAATAAAAAAGGAACAACTTTTCTCTCTCTCTCTCTGTCATTCTTCAATAAAACGTCCGAGCATGATCAAAGCCACACGGTCTTATTGTGAATGTGTATTGAATCATCATGTGATTCCATACGATTCATGCAGAATTCTCTTACAGTCCTTTGCTTCGTCCCTGCCAAATCACCTTGATCTTTTTTTTTTTTGAGAAAGCTGGCTTGCTTCATTTCACGATTTTTCTCTCGTCCACTCTGCTGCTCCGGAATATTCTCATATCCCTGATCATTGGGATAAGTTCTGAGATCTTTTTGTGGCTGCTGCTGCTGAAGCTGTTGGCCTGGTTTCTGCCTGGAAGATCAATACAGAACTTCACATTCTCTCTCTCTCTCTTTCTCTTCTTTCATGCCTTTCCCACCATCTCTCCTTGCTATGTTTTTCTTGCTTCCTTGCCTGCCTCCCTTTTCCACGCCATACTATCACTTGTGATTGTGTACGTAGATTTTGTCCTTTATGTACCCCTCGCTACACAAATAGTCTTCTTATTATGTCTATTTATTATACTCAAAAAAACTTTTTTTTTCTTGTCTATGATTCTTCTTCTTCTTTGTATTCTAAAAACATGAGTTCCCAGACTAGCAAGAGAGTTGACAAGCTTTTTTCATTACTTTTTTTCTCTTCTTCTCAGTTTTATACATTTAATCTTGTAATATTAAGAGAGAGAGAGAGAGAGGGGGGGGGGAAAACGAGAGGGGAGGCTCACAGATGGTTTGTACTTTACTGTAATTTGATTCTCAATTCTTGTTGTTAGATGTCAAGCACTTGTACTTTTGTTCTCTCCCGACGAGTACAAATGCATCTTGTACGTTGTAGTTAAATAGCTTCAATTATCCAGAGAAAAGTTTTGATTCCCCCCCCCCCCCACTCTCCCCCATGTTATTCATTGTGGTCGTCGGAATGTAACAAATTTATTTTTGTTTTCAGAGAATTCCCATGAATTCTCAGTCATGTCCTCCATTTACTCTATGCTCATACATACATACTCTGTACATTATATGTGTACAATATAAAACAAGTTTTTGTTTAACAAATTAATTTTAACATGATAAAAAATACATTTTCCATGATTTTCATTTCAAACCATCATTTAATTTGAAATGGAGTGGAATTTATTTATTTTGTTGTCCATCTTTTGTCTTTGATTCCATTCGAAATAGAATTTAGGCATCAAATTTCTTTGGTGGTTAGTTTGAGGGTGCATTAGTTTGAGTAATCCTAGAGTAATTCTAGAATGAACTGTGGAGGTTTTGGGTTGTCTCATAAAAGATTGTATCATATTGTATGTACACTCGTACATATTGTATAGAGAACATGTAAACTAACATAAAGTAACATTTGTTTTTCTATATGGACACTTTTACAATGGTTTGGCAAAGTTTATGTAATCTAATTGGAATTTAAAGGGTTGTTTTGGATTAAAAGTATTATACTTAGTTTCTATATTCCAACCCATTCATTTGAGCCCCTACCCCCCAAAAATGGTGTAAATAACTTAAAATCAAAGATGTACAAAAAAGAAATCATTTGATTCAACACTCATCACACTAAGAACAAAGTTTTTCATGCTTGTCCTAGAATGTTGAGTAAGAAAGAGGAGGAGGGGGTGCGAGAACATTGAAATGAGGAGAAATACAAGTTAAAAGAGAGAGAGAGAGAGACAGAGCTAGTTGATGACAACTGTTACGGGTTCCATGTACATTAGCATAGAGAGAAAGTTTCTTTCTTTGCATTTGAAAGGAAGTGTCAGCTCAAATTTAAATTTAAAAACTTCTCATGGTGGTTCTTGTGGTGATGAGGACGCTGGTTTTTCGCTATAATGCAGAGAAAGGACAGCGAGAGAAAGGAGAGAGAGAGAGAAAGAGAATAGATTGCATGCGAGACCCTGTGGTAATTGTTGGTAGGTAGGAGGTCTGTGAAAGTGTGGCTCATTCATTTTACGGGGATTTTACGTAATGAACGTTGTAATCAAGAGTGAGTGGGGCGGGGGGTTTCAGCGGCGGTCTTCAGGTGGGAAGGATGATTCTCGATGATGGGGTTCTACGGAAGAGAGAGAGAGAAGGAAAAAAGCAAGGCAAGTTTAGTATTTGAGAATAAGAGAGAAAGAGAGAGCGAGAGAGTGCAAGTGTGTGTGGAGTTTACTGAGAGAGTTAGTGGGAGAGCCAAAAACTAGCAATAGAAATTGTTATAGAGTATATTTTAAAAAAATTGTGTATATATGTAATTGAATGATATAGAGTGAGAGGGGAAGTCCCTTTACTTTTCGCATTGGCTAAAATACAGTTGTTTTGGAGTCGGGTACCTTCGGAACTATCTCTTCCATGCGCGGACCCCAAATTCGGGTTAGTAGTTCGATTTTAGGAGCGTTGGCTGCTGCTATACGCTTTCTTTCTTGTATAGCGTACTTGGTGAGACGAGACGACTGTTTCTCTCTCTCGCTCTGTCTTTCTCGCTTCCTGTCTCTCTCGCCTCCTTCTGAGTCCATCATCATGAGAGGGAAAGGCTCTCTCTGGACCTGCCATCAAGTACCTTACGACTCATTCTTGTTGGACATTTCGTTGAAAGTCTATTCTTAACAGTGTTGTAGGGTGTCAAGCTGGAATCTTTAGCCCTATTTACCAGTACAACTGTTGACATTAATTTTTTCGACGCTGGATAGAATTTTATAAAAAAAATTATTAAATATAATAATCATCATCGTTAACATCATCTCAAAAAAAAGAAAGTTGGCGCAATCGGTCGCATTCCAAAGGATACACAAAAAAAATAATATAAATAAAAAATATTATATAAATACAATATATCTACATATACATATATATATATGGCTATAGAATAGCTCTCTCGATCTGTGTTCTAACGCTACGGTTACCCTTTGACCTTTTTGTCTTCAAATGAATTTACCACATCAGTTTTCAAAAATAGAATAAATAGCCAAGATGTCTGGAGAAAGTGAAATAATAAGTGAAAGTGGTCGACGATTCTCAACTGAAAGGGTTGAGGAAGTGGTCGACTTGGATGTTGATTTGACCATACCAAGAGACGACTCGGCTTCACCTGCGGATGGCCATGTACATTCTGGTATGCTCCCGCTCTGTCTGTCTGTCTTTTACCCTTTTCCTTGTTTCCCTGTGTGTCACCCTCCTGTTTACTGTCAGTTTAGCCAAAAAACCGTTTATCATACAGAAACTTGTGTGCATGAGAGTTTTACTCGGGAGGTGAAACTGCATAGAGGGAACATTTACATAAATGCAGAAACATTTCTGCACTGAATATGAAAACACTTTTTTGGCCTTACAATAAACTATTGTCCTCTAACCAACGGCACCAAACTGTTCCCCGCTTTTTTAACTTGCCAAACTTTTTTTTTCTCCTTTTTTTCTCTCTCTCGCTTTCCCCATCCAACCCTTTTTTTTCTTTTTTCTTTCTCACTCTCTCCGTCTAGCTCTACGATCCCTTTCACTGTGTGACTAAAATCTTATATGCGGACGGGTTTCTTTCTTTTACACTTGAATCCTGTGTAATGAGTAGGATTATATCTTATGTGTCAGATAAATTGTCGTAGATGTCACGGTAGAGCATATGGATACTACGTCTTGTGAAAAATCTACAAGATTTTCTGCTATTTTTAACAGTGATTCTTTTAGAGAGAGAGAGAGAGAATGAGGGAACAAACTCTTTTATTTTCTTTGCGCTCTATAGGTTATTTCTCTTCTCACAACTTTTTTTTTCTCTCAAATGTTTTTTTTTCGTGCCCATGTTTCCGGGAAACTGACATGATTTTTTTTTCTCTCTTGCTCCTCTTGTCTATTTGATATAGATACTATACATATAAATGGTATAGCCCCATTATAGATTTTGGTGAAGAGTTTTGATCCTTACACGAATTTGATCATACTCAAATTTTCCATCTGCATGAATTTCTTATTTGATTGAGAGACTACATGATTTGGAGACTGTGAGAATGAGAGAAGAGAAAGGAGAGACTGGAGAGGATGGTGAGGAATGGAGAAAAATAATATGTATATAATACAAGTTATATACATGCAAGATCTGCTTTTCTACTTCTTTCTGCTTTTTTTACTTCTCTCTCTCTCCTCCTTGTCTCTCTTGTTATTTCTGAAGGGGAGGATAGAAGAGGAGAGCTGTGAAGATGTTCTTGTGAGGGAGGCTAAAAATTTCGATGATACATTCTAGAAGTGGAGTCAAAGATCTGGGGAGACTGTGGAGGAGAGAGAGAGGGAGGCAGACAAAAGAATTCGTTCATCCGGGTCCTTCTTTGGACTCTTAGCGTTCTTGGATCGATACGCGTTCAGCGAAGAGCAGCAGAAATTTCGCTCTTTCTCTCTCTCTTCCCCATTTCTAGTTTCTAGTCATCTCTCTCTCACATAGTATGGGTGTATACATGAGACTATACACACACACGTAAAAACTTACATGCTACGACCCCGTCGTCCATGTACTACTAACGAGTCTGCCAAACAGTGTCTATGTATGTAGAAAAGCATTAGTTTAGAGGAGTATACGGTTATTTCCTTGCAGGGCCTCCTCCTATTCCCTACCCTCATCTCTCATTCATATATAGTCTGCATCGAGTGTCTTGGATTTTGTGCAGATTCTCTTTCTCGTAATATCTAAGACCCATAAGTAGTCTCTGAGAGAGAGAGAGAGGAAAAAGAATTGGGGTGAGGAAAAGAGTAGCAAAAAGCTAATGATAAAAGTCGTGTTAGTACACTCAGAAGGAGAAAAAAATAAGTAAATTTTCATTTCTTGAACCTTTTCAACCATCATCCATTTTGGAGTTGGGCAAGGAAAATGAAGATAGAAAGGGAAGAGGAAGAGGGACAGGGGAAAATTTATTCATAAATTTAACAGATGAAAGAACTTTTGCAAATAAATAAGGAAATGGGGTGGCCGTACACCCCGGATAATTTCTACGTACTTATTAAAATCATTTAATTACACTGCACTGTAATTAAGTATCTGGGAGATGTATTTTGGTTGACTGCGTCTTAATGTTGAGATTATATACAACGATGGTAAAAGTTCTAGAATGATGCATGATGAAATGAAGTTAAGCGAGTATTTAATGAATGTCGCAAGTCTTTCCTCTTTCCTCTCTCTCTCTCTCTCTCTTACCTCTATCTTTACTTGACTCTTTGCTACATATTTTCTATCTTTTACATATCTTTCCTTTACACAAGTCATTTAGTATGTAGACTCACTTAGGTCTTTCCATGTACCTCTCTTCCATATGGCTCTCAAGGTAGTTAATATAGATATTTTTTTTATAGACGAATATGATGTACAGTCAGCCAACCTAAGGTTTGCTACCTATATAACCTATATTTAGTTGGGTGTGTGCGTCGTGATTAGTGTGAATTTTGGTGTCGTAAGACGTGTGCGAATTTTTATGTTACCAACTGGAATTTTCTAGTTTTTTGAAGGAAATTATATATTCCATATAGTTCTACACGTTTCTTTTTACCATAATTTTTTTCTCATACTTCTTCTTCTTCTTGAGATTAACATGTATCCTTGACACATACATTACATACAACTTACACTGACACACACAGCCGGGCATAAAAAATATTTTGACAGACCATAGCCATATGGCGTATGGCATATGACTCTTTTAACTGAATTTGTCAAATGTAAATGTGGAACCATGAAATGGAGCTAAAGGGAAAGAGCTCTCTCTCTCTTCTCTAGGAGGAGAGACTAAAACATTTCGCTGCCTAAGTCTGGTCGTTTGTGTATTTTTAATTTCTGTAAAAAGTAAGTAAGAAAGAAGTCATTTGGATTATGTAGATGTAGATTGCTGCAGATTAGCAAAAAAGATATAGCGGGATGTTGGTGGAAGGAGAAGATGAAGAAGAAGGAGAAGGGAAAATATATGTATTTATGGAGATTGTGTGAGCGTATACACATTTAACAACCATGTAGTGAGAAGTGGTGGAGTCTCCTCCTTTAGAATCTTTGTGTATGTAGTGCCTTTTTTTATAACTTTTTCTTCTTCTTCTTCTTGTGTGAACAAGACAAGAAATAGAGAGTTGTCCTGTTCAAAACTCGTGAAAAGTGGTATACAAGAAAAAGAAGGAGGGAGAGGAGTACCTTGGGTTGAAATGTGAATGGGTTCATCTTCTCTCTAGCTGATCTTTAATTCATGGTCGTATTTTGACGTGACGTGTAGGATGAATAAAAATGTGGTATAATATTATTGTAGAGTAAAACCCTTACCAAACAAAGTTAGACTGGGTGAAAGGTTCCGTGTGAGAGGAGTGAGTAGTAGTGGAGACAAGATCATTATTTATATTGAGTACTTGAGCTCTGAGCGGCAACTTTTCTGGGAAATAAACTCTTCTCCGAAATTTATTTCTAGCACTATACCTTACCTTTAACCATTACTTTGTACATTGTAACTCCTCACCCAAAATGTTATATCGTGTAATCGGGGGGGCCATAGAGAGAAACATGCAGACGTCTCTGAGTACAGGAAGCATAATTTTACACTCAGTGTGCCACTGAAGGCTGATGGGAAGAGCGCACCTGATGGTCGGCTCCTCCTAAAGTATAAAGTTAATACAAGAGAGAGAGCCCAATGAGTGTTGGTATAGGTTTCAATCAGTTACTCTTGTTATCTCTATGGTGAATCCCTCACGTCTCACTCAAAACAAATTGCTGTTGCATGGACAGCATTTTCCCCTCGTCTGTACCATTCTCCCCTACTTGTCTATAACTATAGCCCTTTCTCCAATTAATTAGGTTAAAATCTAAAGAGTCAACCATAAGTAATTATGTAGGAGGGGAATGGAACGACCAAGGTAATTTTCATGTTTTTAATGAAAAAGGACCCAGTTAAAAACACGAGGAGGAGAGAAAGGGATGGATGAAAACTAGCAACTCATTTACAAATCGATTCTCCAATCGTACCCTCTTCCACTTTCTCTTGTGTCCATGTATAATATATAAAGTTTAAAATGCATTTAAAACTGAGTGTACAATCTAGCACATGTGAGAATGGGGAGAATAAATTGAAGAAAGGCGGAATCACGTCGGTGTCTATAGAGAGAGAGAGAGCAGGTTTTTTTTACTCATTTGAGGTGAACGTGGCTTGGAATAGAATCTTTTAACCAAGAGTTTTTTTTCCTGCGTACGTTCATCAATTCATTGGAAAATACTATTCATTACCATGAGTTCCTTTTTATCCGCCCGATCAATTTTTTTTTCTCTTTTTCCCCTTTTTTTCCTCTTTTGTAAGAATGTCGTAAATATCCTCATGATATCTTCCGTCCGTCAGTAGCCATTGAATAGGACTTTTTTATGCTTCATTCTCTACAACTTACCTGCTTCGACTCCTCTCTCTCTCTTTCTTATTACTGGCAATTCTAGTCTCACTTTCTCCATTTCATTCATCCTTCTCTCTCTATAGTAGGGCTCAATGGTCTTTTTCCTCTAGGTAAAAGGCGGTGGTCTTTCGATGTGGAATCTTCTTTATATGGTCATAATATCACCTATGCATTCTCATTTCACATTCCACCTTCTACAGCTGGCAGTCTGTTGAATTTCCGTGAGAGAATCGAAACATTTCTCATACACACTCCCTTCATTCCTTTCTCTTGTCCTCCTTTCTTTCTCCCTTCCTTGTTCAACCACATGCAAAAGGGAACCCATAGAAATTTTCTCTACAATTTTCTTCATTTCATCTCATCCACCCAATGAGCCTAGCCTCGTGTACTCATGTACGTATGCTCACAAATGAATGTAGAGAAATTCCCCCGTTTTTTTCTATTTCTCTATCCTTTTTTCTCATGCAACGTCTCTTGAACCATTTTTGTTCAGGCAGGTGTGAAAGTGGTTTTTACGGGTGGAAATATATCAATGTTGTTGTTGTTGTATTTCCCCCCGTCTCTCTCTCTCTTATGTTTATACTCTATACACCCGCCATCTCATTCAACTCCCATCCCATTCATGAGAATAGACAATGGGGCATTTATCTTTATTTTGACGGGTATGTATATTTTGCATGGGCTACGTTTACACTTTTTTGAATAGTTTTCCTTGTGTACTTGCCTGTCCTATAATTAATCTTCGTAGCGGCGTGCGTTTGTGGAGGTTATAGACGTGTGTTTTGGGCCTGGTGTGTGTGTGTGTTTTCAAGCTAATTTTTCATGACTTTTCTCTTCCTTTTCTTGCTCTCTCTCTCTCTCGGTCTTTCTCTTCATCTCTTTTCTTCTTTTTTTTTTATGGGTTTATTTACTTGCTGAATTGTAGCATAATATTATTGACGCTCCGTATCCGACGCACTTTACCTTAATTAAATAGCGGATAAAACGACATGGTCTAAATAAAAAAAATGTAAATTATCATTTTCCCTAAATTTACACAGCGAGAGCTCTCTCTCTCTCTCTTTTATAGAGAGGAGGTTTTAGTTTACTAAGTTGGACAATAAACAAAGTATAGATATAGATATACACAAATATATATGTACATATAATAGTAATAAAATTTCTCCTATAGTCACTAAATAATCCTTTTAAGAATCGCTTCTCTTCCACTTCTTCATGTAGTTTTACTTTCTCTCTCTCTACATTTTCTGTGTACGTGTACTCGTTCTTTGTGCAGGGCTAGCGAGGCTGATCGGATGTCAGTGTAGAGCTTAGTTTGTGATGATGATGCCACTTTGGAAATCTAAGCTGTGGCTTATCTTCCTTAAAAATTCCACTAAGATGAAATAAATGAGCGGAAACTAAAAAGTTGTGGGGGTTGTTTGAAAGATTGTGTGCATAATTACATAATGGCATCTTATTTATATTCTGGTTTGAAGTTACATGAGTGAGAGAGAGAGAGAGAGATGAAAAAGAGGCTGTTTGGTTTAGGAAATGGATGACGATGGAGGAGCTGGAGCATGCCTATTATTTATATACATGTGTGTGTGTGTGTTGTGGAGTGTGTATGGGGGAAAGCATGCCTATTTTTCTATTTACGAGCTGATGACAGCATACATAATTTGAAGTGAAAGATAAATATCGTGAAACGCTCAAACTTTTTTGTACACAACAACCGTTGGGTTAACAAGTCAGGAATGGAAATATCTCTCAAACAAGATGAGATTATGCTTGTTCAAAATTGTGGGAAGCTGTTGAAAGCTAATGGTTGTTTATTTTCTTTTTCCACATTCCCAGACACCCCTCCTCCTCTTCTTGTGTTCCAAAACTAAAATAAATGTATATTTACATATTCACATTTAAATGGAACCAATGTTAGTAAATCAACAAAAAATAATGTCATGTTGAATTGGAATTAAATAGATACATAATATTTCATTCTATTCAATCTCTTTCTATTTTTTTGTGTTGACAGGAATGGTAGCAGATGAAGAGAATCTTGTGGAGAAGGAGTCTCATTCCGGATATGCCAAAAATTTGTACTTATACTCGGTAAGGAAAATATACAAATTCATATAAAAAATAATATAAGAGAGAAAAAAAAAGAAATAGAATATAAGATAAATAAAAAAGCCAAGTTTTTTAGACTATCCAGTAAAATCCAATGTTCCTTCTCAATCCTAAAATCCTTTTTTTTTGTCTATAGATAAAGTGATTTTATAGTATCAAAGGTGTATTGATGTGAAAGTTGGAGATTTTTTTTTCCTTTGAAAAAAAAAGTCTTATAGAATTCTCCAAGAAGGCTCATGGAAAAAGAAAATCTCCCTTTTTTGTCAAAAAATTTGTGGCTGAGACAAGTTTCAAGGGAAGTGAGCTGCATAGACTGTTAAAGTTGTAACACGACGAGATGTTTCGTGTGCATAATACATGAATGACTCTGTCATGGTGCCTACTAATGTGGGTTTAGGAGTCTCTCTGTGTCTGCATTTGTGTTATGTACATGTATATCTTAAATTGTTTTTTTTCTCTTTTTTTTTCTCTCTGGATACAGGAGGAAGGGACCAGTATTCTTCTTCCAAATGTTCTTCACTCTCTGGCCAATTACACGAATACGATACCAGTTGCTTCAGATCCGGACGTCAAGCCCACTGTTTCGGCCAACTTGGGCACTTTTATTGGTGTCTACCTTCCATGTATTCAAAACATATTCGGCGTAATTCTCTTCATTCGGTTAACATGGGTTGTTGGCACTGCTGGAGCAGTCTGTGGTTTCCTTATAGTTTTCATGTGTTGTTGTGTGGTAAGTGAATAAAAATCTTTCAATGCTTTTTTTTAGATAGCCCATAGTGACGAAGTGATTCAATAGATCTACTCTCTCTCTCTTCCTTTCTCTCGCTTTCTCCCTCTCACTCTACTTTCCGTTTCATCGATTTTTCTTCCTCTTCTCTTCCAATTCATCCGTTTATGTTCGGACGAAAAATAGACCGACATTCTTGTCTCCGGTTAGGAATTTTCCTTTCTTCCCCAAATTCCTCAAATCAGCCCAAAAGAGAGAGTGAGGGAGACAGGGAGACAGTGGGAGTGAATCGTGAGTTGGAAGGAGTCAAAAAAAAGAAAGATGAAAGTGTAGCTTTTATGGAGTAGGTAAAGGAGAAAGTATGAAAGTGAAAGGGAGAGAGAGAGGAAAGGGTTAAGAAAAAGAGGTGTATGTTACATTGTATGGATATGCATTTGTGTGTCTCCATAGAACCATGACATGGACTCACATTGGGTTTTCCCTAAGAGAAACAGTTCATTAAGAGAGGAAGAGGGGAAAAAGGCAGTGGAGGATGATTTTGTGATAGGGAAGAGTAAGATGTTGCTCCAGATTTTCCACAACTTGATTTGCTTCAGAGAATATAATTTGCCGCCGCTGACGCTTCAAGTCTTCTCAACCTTGTTTGTGAGATATCTTGGTTGGAGAAGAATATATGCAAGTTTACATTACTATAGCTTTCTCATTTTCCACTGCAGCTGCTGCATTGGTTCCCAATAAGGTATGTATGGCTGCGTAGTGGATTGAGAGGAATGTGGGGTTGGTCTTACAACATGTCCGTATTATTACTACCCGGGTTCTATACAAAGAATTTTACAGTGGTGTGATTTGCATATACTTATATCCCCATTGACTCGACACACTACACACACAACCCCCAAAAAGGAGGAGGCCTCTCCTTCAAGTTAGTCTAGTTAACTAGAATATAATTCTCCATTCTACTTGGTTATCCGTAAGACAGTTGTGAGAAATCGTTTGTAGCTTTAAATTCCTCAGAATTAGAGAATTAATACTTTGATTGGTTATTAAAACTTTTGCTATAATCAGGAAAGAACTAGGTTAAAGTTTAGGATGATGTGCAGACTACACTAGAAGAGTTGGTGGTGTATGTGTACGTTTTAGTCATAAAAAATAAGGACCTTTTAGCTTCTTTCTACATTTTCTCCTTCTTTTTTTCTCTCTCTTGCTCATTCTTTTTGCCTTGAGTTGTCATACAGACGGGCAAAGAAAGTGGAGGCAGGCCTGAATTCCCTCTTCCACTTGGTGACTCGGAAAATGAAGTAGATTTTTCTTCTTCTTCTTCCACTCCTTCTTCGTCTTCTTTCAGACTAGCATACTCACTCACTCTCATTCTCTCTCCGTTTCTCATCTGTACGCCTTTCGAACGGACATGTGAGTCTGAGTTGAAGTCTTGTTTTTATAGTGAGGCTTTTATTCTCCAGTGTGTCATTTGCAAAGAGAGAAAAAAAGGAGCGGAAGCTAGATGGAAAAAATATGCTAGTTCTGGTGGTGGTCCTCCATGAGAAAATGTTTTTTCTTCCTTTTCTTTATTTTTTGTTCGATGGTAAGGTTGGCTATGAAATAAAAGCAAAGAAACATGATTGTTCTTCCGTTGAATACCAGGCTATTTCAGAAAACTAACATGTTATATTTAATTTAATGAAGTGACGAACAGCCAGCTCTCCCTTTTTCTTTTCTCTCTAACTCTATTCTTTTAGGAGTCAAACAGAGGGAAAAAAATGGAACAGACGCAATTTTCTGCTTTGAACACTACAACAAGATGTATATAAGGTTTTTTTTGTACTACAGTATGGAAGATTAGATTGAACATCCAAGGTTGTTTGGATTGTCCTCTGCTCCGCCCCTGTCTATGTCATGATGAAATTTAGTCTTGGGGTCTTTTTTTGTGTGTGTGTATTTATGTGTGGAGTAAGAAGTAGGAGAAAGCCTCTTTCTCTCTCTGGATTGTCAAGGCGACCCACAATGATTCTTATGGTTTGAAATGTTACCACTGCTGCTACGCTACTACTGTACTCGGTTTACTGGGTAGCCTTATTTGATTCCTTGTGGGTGACGGCTTGAAAGCCTATGTTGGTGAAAAGGATGAGGATGATACTTTATCTAGACAGTTTCACTTTCTTTTTTTTCTTCCTCACACGATTGATGATTTCCGCTTTCCACGCACATCTCTTCCCCTCGAAAACTGATTTTTTCTCTTTTCTTTTTGTATGTGACCACGTTATTAAAACTCAAGGTCTTTTTTTGACATAGTTTTACATGTTACATATATAAGGATATGGTTTATGACAGGCTGTGAGAGTTGAATTTCTTTTTCTTCTTTTTTCCTCCTTCTTCTTATTCTTAAAGCTACTTGGGTCATGGAGAGAGATATATGAGAGATAGTTATGAGATGTTGTCAAAAGAGAAAGTCAATATATATGTATACAGATTAATGCGACATGTGGCTTTTTATTCCCCCCCTCTCACAGTCACTTACATTAGAGTGGTCTACATATGTGACAATGAGAGAAAGCATAAAAAAGAGTGGAAATAAAATAAAGTTCTAGTCGTGTTAGTACAAACGGAAATGTTCCACCCGTCATCATCTGTGTCGAGCACTCTTCATGTGTATTGGTAATTAAAAAGAAAACTGGAAAACTTACTTTCTCCTCTTCCTCTTTCTCTCTGTGTGTATTTATCTTTCGCAGTTGC
The DNA here is from genome assembly GCA_034700945.1 of Arrhopalites spinosus. Lineage (NCBI taxonomy): Eukaryota > Metazoa > Arthropoda > Collembola > Symphypleona > Arrhopalitidae > Arrhopalites > Arrhopalites spinosus. The sequence goes on from JAQIVZ010000283.1 coordinate 25,950, forward strand.
TTTCTCCTTCACTTTTCTCTCTACCAATAGTCAAAGAAGAATGCAGACACGAGGCGTGTAAGAGGTGGAGAGGGACAATATTTAACGAGATTGTTTGTATTGTTTGTTTACAGACGATGCTGACGGCGATCTCGATGAGCGCTATTGCAACAAATGGCGTAGTTCCTGGGGGAGGTAAAGTTTTTTTTAGTGTTTGGTAATATTAAAATAATCTTTAACTTCCGGGAATTATTATGTTTTTTTATATTATTCTACAATGTACATTGTATATCAACTACTTAATCGTGTTTTTCTTTTTTTTTGTTTGTCTACAGGGTCGTATTTTATGATCAGTCGGTCTCTGGGTAAGATTTTTTTTATATAAAAAACTACTTTTGTAACCTATTTGTGCTACAGAGAATATTAATAGTGGTGGATTTTTGTATTAAAATTTTATAAAATTTTTGGCATTCTCATTCCTTCCATGGTTTTTGGTATGAATTCCAAATGGAATTGATTTACTAAAATAGACTGTAACAGCATTAAAATTGAAAAAAAGGGGAGAAGATGTGAATTGTCATTACAAAAAGTATCCAAGTATTGCACATAAAGATTGTCTTGAAAAAAAAACACCCCCCCCCCCCCCCCCCCCCCACCAAGTCTCTATGAATAATGTAGAGACATGGAGGGAACTTGTGTTTTTTTCTGAGTAATTTTTAATCTTTTTCTTTTTGAACACTCCATGAAATAGCGTCCCGCATGAGTCGTAATAATATGAGTAAAACAAATATACAGAGACTCTCTCTCTCAGTCTCATCCAAGAATCGGAAGGATGTGTAAAGTTTGTATAGGGAGAAAGCGAGAAAGAGAAAGTATTAAATTTTTTTTTCATTCTCGTAAAAGTTTAAATTTTACGTAACTCCTACACAATTCTCTCGTATAAAAATAATACGGAGGGGGGTTGGAGTACAAGACTGAATTGCAATTTCAGTGTGCTTTTATTATGCTTCAGTGTATTGTTATTCATTCATTATGTGCAAGGGGTTGTCAAAAATAAGTACAATGCTTGTAAATTAAAGCGTATTCTGACCCCCACCACCAAGTACAGTTTGTTTTAAATTGTGTAATCTCAAATGCCATTAGTTTGTGTTGGTGTACACCATTTGTGTGCTTTAAAAGAGAGAAAGAGAGAGAGAGAAAGTTGGAGGGGGTGAGAGTGTGTTAGTTGTAAGGTGCCAAGAAGGAATAAACAATGAAATCATATATGCATTAATTCGATAAATTTGAGTGTGTATGTTTTTTATTTTCCAAAATAGGACCTGAATTTGGGGGAGCTGTGGGTATTCTATTCTATATCGGAACAACTCTGGCGGCTGCCATGTACATCGTTGGAGCCGTCGAGATTCTGATTGTGAGTTTGAGTTTTTTGAGTATACTTGCTGACTTGCCTCGAGTAAAATCACAGCCTTTTGTTCTCTTCCATGAACCAGTATTATCTTTGTTTTATTTATGAGTTTGTGGAAACTCACGTCCAGGAGCTATTTATCAAGAGAAGGGGAGGGGAAGAGAAGGGGAGGATGGGATGAGCATATCTTAGAGAGAGGAACTAAAGTTTTTTTTTACTGGAATATTTTCTTTCATTTTACAGGCCTACATGGCTCCTTCTATTTCAATATTTGGAGACACTACAATACCCGAGAACATGTACAACAACTACCGCGTCTTCGGCTCCTGCCTCCTTGTCGTCATTGGAATGGTTGTGTATGTAGGAGTAAAATTTGTGAATAAGTTTGCAACTGTTGCTCTTGCCTGTGTCATCTTTTCCATTCTTGCCATTTACATTGGCATCTTCGTCAATTTCAATGGGAGCGACAAACTACAGTAAGATAATATACGTACACGTATACTTATAGAGAGAGCTATTGTGTACCTTGTGTGTGGGTTTTTTTTATTATTTGTGTACACAATGTTCACCATAGATTTTTTTTTTATTTCTAACACATGTTCTTTTATTCTCCATTAGCATGTGTGTTCTGGGAAAACGTCTTTTACAAATGGATGGTTCCGGAAATTGTACCAAAGAAAAAGGCTCGGATTTGTACAATGAGTTTTGTAAAGCCAAAAATGATGTGGATGGCCAGACATGTGATGACTACTTTTTGAGACATGAACCACACTGGGTAAAGGGAATCAAAGGACTCTCATCTGGTGTTTTCTTTGATAATCTCAAACCTTCATTCATGGAAATAGTACGTACATATTTGAGTTTCTTTTATTTCCACTTGTTATTTATGATCATTAAAAATTCAAGGAATATTTTATGAGGTAGTTGTCTCTTGTCTGTGTTATGCATTAATTTGTTTGGGGGGAGACCGCCCAGTAATTAATCATTGTCCTATTTTATAGGAACAACTAATCGCTACCACCTCTACTGATGACGACATAATAGCCTCAATTCATCATGTGAATGGAACCTCACAGAAGCAATATTACAATCAAGTAGTAATTGATATCACAACAACTTTTACCATCCTCGTTGGTATTTTTTTCCCATCCGTCACAGGTGAGTGTCCTCATAAATCTTCATACTTTTTTCATAATTGACTCTTTTGGACCAATGTAAAGTATCCACTTGGGGGACCAAGTTGTGCTAATGAAAAGATGGGGAACTATTATAACTATAAAAATTCTCTCTTTTTTTCTTCTTCTTTTTTTCAAAATAGGTATAATGGCCGGTTCGAATCGATCTGGGGACTTGGCCGACGCCCAAAAGTCTATTCCTATCGGAACTATCGGCGCCATCGTGACTACTTCCATTGTGTACTTGTCATCTGTTTTACTCTTTGCCGGCACAGTGGACAACCTTCTCCTGCGAGACAAGTAAGACCCCCTTTTTCCTAGAGAAAACAATTCGCACTCGGTTTTTTTTCAAATTCCTTGCCAAAAAAAGAGAGAATTTTTCAAAGCCAATGAGTAGTCATCTTTCTCTCTAGTACAGCTGTGACCCTTATACTATGATCATGTTTTTTTTAGGTTCGGACAAAGTATTGGTGGTCGTCTCGTTGTAGCCAATATGGCCTGGCCAAACCAATGGGTTATTTTAATTGGGTCTTTCCTTTCGACTATCGGTGCTGGGCTTCAGAGTTTAACTGGAGCACCACGACTTCTTCAAGCTATTGCTCGGGATGATATCATTCCAGTACTTTCACCCTTTCGTGTTTCATCTGCACGGGGTGAACCAACTAGGGCTCTCATCCTCACTCTTTGTAAGTCATTTATTTAAATCAAGGCAATTACAAAGTGGAGAAAGTTGGGTAAGGGAAATGATGAATTTTTCTTGTGCTTTTTTCCTTTTTTGAAAAAAAGGTATATGTGAATGTGGTGTATTATTGGGAAATGTCGACTTTTTGGCCCCACTTCTCTCCATGTTCTTCCTCATGTGTTATGGTTTCGTCAATTTGGCGTGCGCTCTTCAAACTCTGCTACGAACTCCCAACTGGAGACCACGTTTTAAATACTACCACTGGAGTTTATCTTTCATTGGGCTCACTCTTTGCATCTCTGTAATGTTTATGAGCTCATGGTACTATGCTTTGCTTGCCATGGGCATTGCTGGTTGTATCTACAAATATATTGAGTATCGTGGGTGAGTCTTTTTTTTAAAAATGCAAGTACATTTATAAATGGATGAATAAATTTGTTGTCCTGTCCTCTTCAATTTTATGTCATACATGAAATGTAATTTTTCTTGGTATTTTTTAGAGCTGAGAAAGAATGGGGAGATGGTATTCGAGGTCTGGCTTTGTCAGCTGCTCGTTTCTCATTGTTAAGACTTGAGGAGGTGACTGATTTATACATATTTCATGAATCATATGTGGAATTTTTATTTTAGAATTAAAAGAAATTTTTGACTAATAAAATTTTAAAATTTTATTTGTCTGTCGAAAAAATTTTAGAGCCCCCCACATACGAAGAATTGGAGACCGCAGATATTGATTCTCGTAAAACTGAATGAAGACCTCACACCAAAGCACAAGAAGCTCTTTTCATTGGCAGCTCAGTTGAAAGCAGGGAAAGGTCTCACTGTTTGTGTCTCTGTTCTTGAAGGTGAATTTCAAAAGAAGGTTGGGGAAGCAGCAGCAGCAAAACAATCTCTAAGAAAAGTCGCCGATGAAGAGCGAGTCAAAGGCTTTTGTGATGTCCTTGTTACCCCTGATGTCTCCATGGGCATTACGTCACTGTGAGTAATTATATTGTCTTTCATCCAAGAAGAAAAGAAATAAAAATTTCACCTCACTTTCACTTTGTCTCGTTTCATTATAAATTTTTTTTGCTCCTTGACACAGAATTCAGACGACAGGATTGGGTGGTTTGAAGCCCAACACAGTGATGTTGGGGTGGCCTAGTGGATGGCGTCAGAAGGGAGATGAAAGAACATTCTTACGGGCTCTTCGAGCAGTTTCAGCAGCCAAAATGGCTCTTCTAATTCCAAAAGGAACTCAATTTTTCCCCGATTCATGTGATCGAGTGTCGGGTAACATTGACATCTGGTAAGTCCCAAATTTTTTTTCATGACTGGCACTTTCTCTCTCCATCCCATGTACATTATACAAGTATGTGAATGGAGAGAGACAGAATTTTCATGGGAGGATGTGAAGCACATCTCTTTCAAAGTTGAATCAATTCGTAAAGTGATTGGTCAATGGAAAAAAAGGAGACTCGAGTTTATGCATGTCATGTAGCATCAATTTGTTCCATGTGTTTGCAGGTGGATTGTACATGATGGAGGTTTACTAATGCTCCTTCCATTCCTTCTAAAACAACATCGGACTTGGAAGAATTGTAAAATGCGAATCTTCACTGTAGCTCAAATGGAAGATAATTCGATCCAAATGAAGAAGGACTTGAAAAGCTTCTTGTACGCGGTAAGACTATTGACTCAAGTGTGGTAAACACTACATAAAAAATGATTACAATTACTCAGTCCTCTCTTTTATTGATTTCTAATGTGTATACACAAGACAACAAATATGGCCATTCTTTTAATACCCCCCCCCCTTTATTTTTTTTCTCTCCTTTTCATGTGTGTCTTGACATCACCATAGCTTCGAATGGATGCTGAAGTCGAAGTCGTTGAAATGGTAAACTTTTTAACTCTTATTATTATATTATATTATGATATACTTTTACAAGAAAACTTACAACTTTTTCAACTCCTAAAAATGTACTAGTGGTAGTACAACTAGTTGTTGTTGTTCTTGTTCTAAGTTTTTTTTGTGTGAAGGGGGAAAAAGACTAGAGAGAACGTGATGGAAAGAATCTCATCCTCTAGTTTTTTTTTATAATTATATTAAAAGTCTTGCCTTAGCTTTCCCCCTAAAGGGAAAGACGAAGAGGGTTGACATGAATTTAATCGATTACAATTAATTATCCTCTTTTCAGATGCACTCTGACATTTCAGCGTACACCTACGAACGAACTTTACTAATGGAGCAACGTAATCAGATGTTGAAAGAGCTCAACTTAAATAAGAAGCGAAAAAGAAGCGTGGTGAGTTCTTAGAGTCTTTGGGAGACAAAAAAAAATGTGTACATGTGTATTACATGCTTGTGTATACATTAGCCTCTGGGTTTTGTAATTACTCGGGCTAAATTTTCATTCTCCTTGACGTCATATTCATGAATATTTTCTTCCACATGGATGACCTAAATTCTATCACACACACACATATATATATATACATACATACATGTATTCTTATTATCTATAAACCACTTAAAAAATTTTTTTAACTGGTTCATCTTATATTTATGGCGGTGGGGTATTGTAGATTTTATGCAAAAATGATTTTTGAATGCTTGTATTGTCTTGTTTGGTGCGCTCTGATGCTGTGGTGCGGCTGTTCTCTCTTCCCCCCTCTCTACACTATGACTCTACAAAATTGAAGGTGGAGACGATCGTTGAGACGGAAGGGAACGTGGAGGAGAAACTGCCTCTGGTTGCTATTTATTCTTTTATTCTGTTTACGAGTGTCCTAAAAAAAGAGCTTGATTTGATTTATTGTCTACTTTCTCTCTCTCTTTCTTTTTCTCTCTAGTAGTTTTTTTCTTGTATATTTTGCAATTCTGTCTGTCTGTCTATTTACAACAGTGTGTACTCATACAGTAGTATTTTTTGAAAAGAAAAAAAAAGTATCTAGTCATAACCTTAGGTATAGCTTTTATAAAACAGCTTTGTAAAGATTTTTTTTTATTTTCTAAAGCCAAGTTGTTTGTAGACAGCAGCAGTTCCCTTTCGTTTACTTACCTTTTCCCTTCAAAAAATTTTTTCTACTCTTTCATGTTTTCTCCACCACTCACTTGTTTTTTTTTGTTTGTGGCATTTTTTGTACGGGGTACAACCTGGAATGGGGAAACAATTCTAATTTGATTATTTGATGAAATAGGTTCAAGCTATCGTTGATAGTCATCATGTTGAGGTACGGCCCCCATCAAAAGTTAGATTCAAGATGGAAGAGGAAGAAGTGGAAGCAGAAGAAGGTGAGATTCATAATATTATGGACCATGTACATTACATTACATAAAAGATTTACCAAAAGAGAAAGATTTAGTCTCTTCAAAATTGAGTTTTTTTTCCAAAATTGGCTTTCTTTTCTTTTTTGGTGAAAACATGTTGAACACAATCTAATACCATTTCCCATTCTTTTGAATAATACAAAACAGGAGTTCCTGCAGCTGATGATGCAGCAAGTGACGAAGAAGAGGAAGATTCAGCCACATATTCTTCTGGCAATAAAGACAAGTCGCAGACTTCCGTCAGTTCAACTCCGGATAAGAAAGAGAACATGAAAAAGTTATTGGACATTAAGCCGTAAGTGCAAAAGAATATTCATTTTAGTTTTTTTTTGTATTTTGTATCTATTCTGTACCCAAATATATTGTGAGAGGGCCTAGGGATAAAAATCAAGATTATGAAATACAAAGAATTTACATACTAATACAAAAAGTGAGAAAATAACAAAATGAAAATGTAAATGACATTTTATTGAAATTTTTTGTAGGGATCAAGACAACGTAAGAAGGATGCACACAGCAGTGAAACTCAATGAAGGTATTTACATTTTAAATTAGATGACGTTAGTTTTTGAATTTTATAGAAAAACAAAATTGAATATACATTTTGAGGATTAGGATTATTTGTTTGATGATATTTTATATTTTGGGGATTTTCCTTTCTCTCTATTTCAGTCATTGTTACCAAGTCTCATGACTCAAAATTGTGCATAATAAATCTCCCAGCTCCACCCCGTTCTACTGCAACAGAATATGAAGCCAACTGTACGAAAACCACAATTTTCTCATTTAATTAAATAATACATATTTTTTGGTCATATAAATAAATTGGTATTTTTTCCCCTAGATATGGAGTTCTTAGAAGTTCTCACAGAAGGACTGGACCGAGTGTTGATGGTACGTTGAATTTAATGAGAGTGGTGGAATTAGTATAATCTTTTGTAAATGGGAAACATAATTAATATTAATTTCATTAAATGTGTTACAGGTGAGGGGAGGAGGCTTCGAGTGTATCACCGTGTTTTCATAAGAAAAAAAAGAAACAAGAGTAAAATTCCCTTGCAACATCAGCAGAGGAAGAAGAAAAAGATTCAAAAAAAACTCAGTTGTTACCATTGTTACCAGTATTTCATTCATTATAAGTACTGTCTCGTCAAATTCTCATCTCAAAAGCTACATACTACTTAATTAACTTAACTTAAGAATAATTATAAATTATGGTATCAACATATATACAACACAGCGCATTGTGTGCAATATATATGTATATCTAAAACACAACATAAAACCCCTCCTCAAACGAAATATACTACTTCAAAAAAAAAAATTAATACATTATATATAAAAAAAATTATGTAAAAAAAATTATATAAAAAAAATTATATATAAATATATATATATATATATAATAGAGTTATATTATATGCTACTTACTTATGGATTAAGTACTTAAAAAAACCACACCTGCTACATAATATAGCAGACCACTGATGATGATAATGATTAATGATGATTAAGTAGATTCTAGCAGTTTTCTAAAAAAAAAACTTTTTTTGCTTGAGAGATGTATTGCTGGGAAGTGTCTCTCTCTTGCTCAAAATAATGTAGAAAGATTTCCTCGGTGAGAACGAAACGGCTTTACCTGTGTTGTAATAAATAGATACTCTAAGATCTCTTTTTTTAAAACAAGAAAAAAAAAGTCGACAAAAATTGATATTATAAAATGAATAAAGTGCTGCAAGTACTTAGTACCTTAGCGAAATAGAAATATATCTACTTACATAAATTATAAAAAAAGAGGTAAAAAAAGTGCGAAAATATTATATGACAAAAAAAAATTATATAAAAAAAATCGGATGATGAATGTCCCATTATGACAAGATTTTCCTACTTCAAACTATAACTACTATTTGGACATGTGGAGAGTATGTGTGTGCAAAAATGAAAATGCAAAACTGATGCCGAAGAAGATGATGATGATGCGGTCAGTCATCAAGCGTACAAGAGTTTAAACATGTTAAAGACACACGCTATAATATGATGTGTACTATTTAAAAAAAATTTACTTAAATTAATATTACTTCTATAAAAAAAACTACTACATACTACATTCCTTGTTCTTTAATAAGTAGCTAAGTTTATTCCAGTTTTAACTATGATGACGGTGCAAGTTATGTAACCAATTATTGTTGTTCTCGTGTCAAAATGTGTGTTTAGTATACAATATATACTTATTATATATACATATATATATATAATATTGATGTTTATTGAGACAAAAACATATTATATATATATAGAATAATCAATCATAATGCTCATTCTGGTCGTGTCTGTGTAACAAATTATATGGAATGATGATATTACTTATAAGTAAAAACCCATACATACTTAATAATTATGGAAAAATAATAAAGCAATAGTAAACGTACTCTTCTCTTGGTCCCCCATTTTTAAAAAATATCTCATTTTTTGTATTATTGACATAGCCTTGTTTCTTTTTTTGGTTTGTGTGTGTGTTTATATAATATATTATTTTAGGATGCACCTTTTTTCTTCATTTTCAAAAATTTTTTTCTTTGACAAATTGTACAACAACAAACAAAAAAACATCATCAACCGTCACTCTCACTCTCTTGATGACTCCCTTACTAAAACTTTTTTTTCTTCTTGTTCTTCTTCTTGTTGAATGTTTTGTAGAGACGGACAAATTCTTGTCGTCAACTCCTCCTTTTTTTATTTTTTGGGCTTTCCTTGACATGTTGATCTTGATGGAACGGAAGAGAAGAGGAGCAAAAAAAAATGGGTGGAGATTTTTTAAAAGCTTGTCTTTGTCTCTTGTTTTTTTTCCTATTTGTCTCTCTCTCTGCCTCTCTGCTGTGTCGACATTTCCTTGTTTTTTTCTCCTCAGTATGTTGACGTAAACGCATATTAAACTTTGGAAAAAAACTTTTTTTAAGAAACTTAAAAGTCTTCATCGGGCTTTCTCTCTCTCTCTCCTTTTTATCTTTCTTTCTTTTTTCTGGCTATTCGTATGCATAAAAAAATTTCTTTATTTCTTTTTTTTATATGGACGCAAGATAGAAAGAGAGGGGAGCGAGAGAAAAGTTACATGTTACATAATAATATTTTATATATAATCTAAAATGTGTAGATTTAGAGCAAAAAAGAGTTATATAATACAGGATACTCTTTCACTCTTACTTTCCCCATAGACGAGGCCTTCACGAGGCATGTCAGAAAATATTCTAAAAATATCGTATTGAATTTTACTCTTCATCTACAAAGAAAGAAAGAGAAAGTCCCTCCATTTTGTTTCAGGTCAATAGATCAACAATTTTGTTTCTATTTGAAAAGAGAAAGTTTGGGAAATCAAGTGCAATTTTCTATACTTTTCTCTTTTTTTTAAAGAAATAACGCTTCACTAAAGTCATTTTTCTTCTCTCCTCAACCAACCACAGATATGTCAAGTTAGTTTTATAAAATTTTCCCTTTTTATATAAATAAATTGCAATGCCTCAAGGATAGAAACATGAGGTTAGGAATGAAAAAAAAAGTTTTCCAAAATGAAATTTCAAAAGTTGTGTAATCTATTTTGAATTTATGATTGAGTCAATGATCAAAATTTCTCATTGATAGTCTCTCATCAAATATTCTAAATTGAAGGGGGTAGAAAATGGAGCAAGACAAATATTTTGTATTCAAAAAGTTTAAACATTTTATACAATATATAAATATATAGATATTATTTAATTTTGAACTAAATTGAACAAAATTGCAATATTTACTTTTCAATCTGAAATTGCTCATATTCATAAATAGACAAAAATTAAAGAGAGGGGAATTAAATTATTAACTAAAAATGAAAGTATACTCAGTACTTGTAAATAAATTCATATTTAATTAAATTCTCTACAAAATTACTTTAACAAAATTCTCAGAATACTTCTGACAATATCAACCCAGTCATGGCCTCCACACAGGGAAAGTGAGAGAGAGAGATTGTGTAATATCCCGTACATATTAACAACAAAATGGTAAAAAGTAATCAAAAGGAGAAGAGAGACGCACAATTATACAATGTACAGAACCGGAAGCAGATTGAGTGAGCAGTTACATTTTATATATATTTTTTTTATATATTTTTTTAACGGCCAGCCTCTGAATATGTACTGGGTCCTGTGAAAATTCCAAAAAAGAAATTAATTTAACATTTCATTTAATTGAATTCTTTAATTATATATTTGAACTACATTTTGTATTTTGACCATGATTATTTTCTCGTACCTTCAATGCTGCAAACAGAGTCTTCGATGTCCTGGTCATGGTAGCGGAATGATCGCTGATTTCGACGATGTAATGCCGCCTAATAATAATAAGAAAACTTTAAAAGTTAATACCAAAAAAAGTAAAAAAAAGTTTTAGCTCCTCTCTCGAGGAATAAATGACTAAAAGTGAAAATTTTTTTTAGTACATATATATGTATTGTTGGTTAAAGTTTGGCAAAATGAACTAAAAATTTCAACTTGATAAATAAACTTGAACAAAAAAAAGAAAGTACAGTTGTAAAGAAATTGAAAGAAAGTTTACTTGTACATACACAATGTACTGGAAAAAAATGAACACGTTTCATTTTGTCTCTCTTTACCAACAATAATAAAATATTATGTATTGTACATAATAACTTATATATATATATTAAGAACTAGTGAGGCTCGAAGCAAAACAAAAGAGAAAAAAAGAGAATAAAAAAAATAACAAGAAACTTGTTCAATAAAAGTTATAAAACTAAAAGACAAACAAAAAAAACAAGAAAAACAATAAGGAGAAAAGACTACAGTTTGATTGGACTACAAAGTATTTTGAGGTAGAGTGCACAAGGAGAGAGAGAGGAAAAAAAACATTTTGTATTTGTTGGGGAGGAGGAGGTTAATACAGAGAGAGACTACTAAAGGGTTTAGTTGTAATGAAGTAGAAAAAGTGTAGACTGCGGAAGTACAGAAGTACCGTGTGCACATTTAGTAGACTACATATTACATAGATATAATAATTGATGAAGTACATTCTACTCAAGAAGAAACACACTTGCCTTGTCTCTACTCCCCTTTTTCTGAGACACATTTTCATTTACAAACAACAACATCAAAGGATCAATTAGGCGCAAAAATATTTTTATCATGAAAAAAAAACTTTTGAACACAATACCGTTATTTTTTCACTTACTTGCAGCGAGAACCTCCGATGAGTTGGTTTCCGGCCACCCCTCCTCTTGGATATATGAGGATTATCTATTTTTTTATTCATTTTAATTTTCATTTTATTCATTAAATACAATTTTTTAAATGGCATTTTTTTAAATGCCAAAGTTAATAATTAAATTAAGTTTTACCTTTCCGCATCGTTTTATTACGCAAGAGCTCTAGCTGAGTGTAAACTCTTTTTAATTCTGACTGTAAATATAAATAAAAGGACAATAATAAATTATTAATTAGTATTTAATGACCTTCATTGAACAAAAAAGAGAATTTTACAGTGGACAAGAATGTACAAACACTAAAATAAATTATCCCTTCTCAAAATGAGAGTCCCTCTCTCTCTCTCAACCAACAACAAGTCTAGAGAGAGTGACAGTGACTTTAAGGGTAGTTTATATGTTATTTACTTAAAATCTTATTATTTATTTACTTGAGAGAAACTTGAAAGGATTTACACACAAAAAATATGAGATATTATGCCACAGTCAAAAAAAACATTTCACTTTTCTCTCTCTCTCTCATTCTATTCAAAGCGCCAAGACTTTCTTTTCTTGTAGGAGTACAGATAACTTTTTTTTTAAATATTTGTCTAGACATTTTTTTAAAGAGTTTAAAAAAACTTGATTGTAAATATTTTTCTTTAAAAAAAACATGTGTATTTTTTTTGCCGTCACTTTTCTTTTACAAACTTTTTTGTTCATGTTCAGGAACATGACCAGGAGCCATCCTTTCAATTTTCAAGTCCCTAATCCCCTCCTCAATAAGAGTCAAAATAAAAGGGAAGAATAGTGAGGGGGTTTTTTTGTGTGTAAAATTTTGGTTAAAGTCTATGACAATTCTTGCTTTCTCTCTCTCTCTATAAAAAAATATACGACTTGCTTCAAATTAAGCCCTATTTGAGTCACTTTCCCTTCCAGATTATGTGAGGAACAGCTGGAGTTATTTAATACAAAGAAATAACAAATTTATCTTGTTTCTTTTTTTTTTCATGTCAAAAAGATGGTGGAATAAAATAAAAAAAGTTTTCCTTTTTTTCTGCGTCTGTCCTCCCCTTCATCTCTCTAACAAGTAAATTGGGGAAGTGTAATGGAATTAAAGTATAAAAAATAGGCAATAACCACAAACACTAAAAAAAGAGAAAGTCAGAGAGACGTACCCGAATATCCTGTGGATCCATGTCAGCTAAGCAAATCTGCAAAAAAAGAAAAAGTGAAAATTAAACTTGTCGTCTAGAGTTTTTTGCTAGTAGTAAATTTTGACAATTAGATCGTAAAAAAATTAACAAACTTCGGCTAGATCAAGATCTCCATTTATGGCATCTAGAGCTTTGACAACTCTCGTAGTTCCCCCACCATCTCCTCGTCGAACGAGTCGCTTCTTTTTTTCGTCCTGGATGTAGTAAAACTGTTCAGAGTGAAAGGACATAACAAAAAAAAGAGAAAAAATTTTTTTCTTTGTCAGTTTGTTATAGCTAATGAACCAAAGGGGAAAGTTTGTGTGACACAAAGTTAGACACTCAATATAAAATAAACCAGGACAATAATTGTGCAGAGTCAGAGAATACAATCAAAATACATATAAAAAACTATATATATATATATATATATTCATATGGACTGTAGACCTTTCCCTTGTTTTTATTCATGTCTATTTTTATGTGAATATTTTTTGATGACACAAATAAAATGAAACCAAGTACACTCATACATGTATACAAGTACAATATAGATATATATAAAGAGAGAAAGTACAAGGAGAAAGTTTATAACCTTTGGAGCAAAAACAATTAGTAGTATCACTGTGGTTGCGACGTGAGACCGAGCAAAGTACAGCACCAGAAGATATAGAGACTCGTTACTTGTAATGTACCAACGAGTCTCTCTCATGATGATGGTTGCTATCGACGCGAATGACTAAATTGCCAAGAAAAAAACACACAAAAAAGAGACACACGTACAACAAAGAGAGAAAGACAAAACCCCAATTTATACAGAGAAAGTCCTCTTTTCTTTTTACTCTCATTTTGTCTCTCCCCATTTCATAAATTCTTTCCCCTCCTCCTCCTCCCTCTGTTTTTCTGTCAAAATGGTAAAACTTGTTATTTTGAGTTTGACACAAGAAAATGTCTCCCCCCTCTTTTTGTTATTTGAGACGAGCCACACAATGCCTTGATTTATAACTAACTAACTACATGCTAATAAATTTAATCATGGAATAATAATAAAAGGAATTCTATTTGCTGGCTTTCTCTCTCTCTCTCTCTCTCTGTGTCCGCCTCCATGACTGTGTTTGTGTGTCTACAACTCTAGAGGCTAAATAATAATATAGACTTTAGAAATTTCATTCCTTTCTCGGAATTTAAGAGGAGGAGAAAGAGGGGGGAGGGGGGAATATTTCATGGAAGGAATTTTCAAAATATTAGCCTAACCTACATTAAATATAGCATGTATCATGACTTCATGACATTAAAGAGGAATAGAGAAAGTAATGGAAGGCAAAAAAAACTATAAAAAAAGGGACTAAAATGAATTTTGTCTGACACTTGTGTATTTTTTACGGGGGGTTTGAGAAAATGAAGAGAAAAATGATTTGAACATGTTTTACATCATGTAATAATTCCACGTAGAAGTTATAGAGTGAACGTGCTGGGTGTAGTGTCTCATAAATATTTTTCTTGTGTGTGTGTGCAAGGGGGAGGATGAGGAGGGGGAGGGGGGGGGGGTTTGTGTTGAATTCTAAACTCTAACTAGGGATGACTATATTCAACAAATTGTTTTGAGAGGAATTAAATCAAATACTAGATTGATGTTTACTATAGAGTTTTATTGAATTAATATCTCCTTGAACATCAATAAATTGAGAGTTGTTTGTTAGAAAGCAAGAAGAGAGAAAATTTTGTGAGTGTTTTCGTCCAAAGTCTCTTCATTTTAGTTTTCCCATACTTTCAACTTTTAAATGTTTACATTTTCTTCTTCCTCACATCATTCGATTTTATCTCTGTGGCTATTGACGTAAAATACGGAGAGAAAGTAGAAGAAGGGGAGGAGGAGATGGATGAGACGAGAGAGGGAAAATGGGAATTACCATGGGGAGAAGTTTATCAAATTCAAAATTAAAATGACTCAAAAGGTTCATCAGAATGTAGAGAATGAGGCTGGAGGCCAGAGGGTGTACACATAGTTTTAGTAAACTGTAAACTTACTTCAATAACAAGAGCTGCACTGTAATAGCGACGTTCATTCCATGGTGCTTGGGCATTCCTCAAATGATATGCCATGTGGAGCCCCACTCCCAAAAAAAGTAATTCACCTAGAGCCACAAAAAAGAACAAAAGTTATGTCAAGATCTTTTCCCTCTTTTATTTCTAGTCTAATGGTTTTTTTAACAGGATACAAATTACTAAATTACTAAAATTATCTACATTTTTTATTCTATTTTTTACATTGTATACATATTTATTCAAGTTGAAAACTTTCTCTTTTTTTGAGGGTTTCCTAGTAACATAGTTTACATCACAGAGTGAAATAGATGGAAAGTCATTTAGTGTTGTACATTTTTGAATTTATCCCATTTTAATTAAACTTTCACTTTCTCTCTCTCCTTTCTCTTTCTCTCTGTATTGATTTCAAGGAAAGAGGGTGAAAGTATTTGTTTCATTATGCTTATGCTAGAAGCTAGAATAAATGTATGACGTAAATAAAATTTAATTTTCACGTTTATTGCTTACGTTTATATTTTTACAAGAGAGAAAAAATAGAATAATATTTTAGCATGCAAAACGTCATATGACGTGATAAAATTTTCTGAAAATAAAAAATTTACAAGAAAAAAATTTGATGGGTCTCATTTTTGTTATGTCTTTCTCTCTCGCCATTCCCCTCCTTTAATTTCCACAAAGAGAGAGAGAGAAAGAGAGAGAAAGGAGTATAATGAGAGGATATTTCTTTTGGTAAATATAGCTCAAACCACAACTCAAACTGCTTTACTCTTTACCCCCATCAACGAATTGAAACTATCATTAAAGCTCAAGGATACGACCAAGAACTGAAACCACCACGAGCAAAATGTTCACAATGATGACTACTAACTTTTTGTATAATGTTGGCCATACTTGTAGTACAAGTGAAAACTTTTACATATATTTTATATCCCATGTACTACATGAACCATCATAACGGTAAAGTTAAGACTATAGTCATTGTTTCCGTCTAATATTCTCTCTCTTGTGCAACTTAAATAGTGCGGGTCTCCCCACTTGTGTAGTAAGGGATGCAAAAAATGGTAGAACAAAAGCTTTTCCAATGAAATTACACGACTAATGTATCATACTCTAAACTGTATCTCTCTCTATATAAAGTCAACAGAGAGAGAGAGAGAGAGAGACTAGCACTTTACTTAATAGAACACAAATGATATGTGGATTTTGATTCTCCATTTCACTCTATACACGTAGACTAAATGTAAAATCATGTATCTGTACATATGTACAAAAAGAGAAAGCTTGTAGACAATTTAGAACTCTCTCTCCATTCCGTTCTACTTATGTACAACACTTTCTCCCTCCCCTCATCCTCATCCCTTTTGGTTATTCCGGCATGCATAAACTACTAGCAGCGGTTACGATTATTAAGTTTGGATGACACACACACACAGGGAACAACCTCACTCTTTTAAACATGTACAATAATGGACGTGGATTGTTTTATGTGGTTTTTTTCCCAATGAGAGAATAATCAAGTCAACCAACCAGGCATGACGACCTCCCCCCTCTAACATACCAAACAACCGTCCTTAAAATTTATACAAGAGACAACATCCATGTTTTTTTACACACATTTACTCATACACATGTTTATAAAGTCAAAAAATTTGTAAATTAATATTTATACAAATAAATGAAAATTAACCAATTTCAGTGACTCGATGCCACCAAGTGATGAGACAGATGTGGTCCACATTGGGGAGATTTGTTGAATTTGTCACCGTCCAAGCGGTCATATAAAAAATCACTACAGCAAAGATTGCACTCAGGTACCGAATTATGTCTTTTTCCCGAACGACCCATCGGTGTGCTTTCCTCGTGCGGAACTCCACCAGTGCTCTAATACAAAAAATAACAAAAAAAAGAAAGATAAGAATCATTTCATTATACTCCCTATCCCTCTCTCCCATGTTACATGTAATGTGTACACTAGTCCCAGTCTCGTATTATGAGCTCCATTTCCCTCCACATACAAACATAAACATACACAACTATTTGGGAACTCTGTGTTGTGTAGCGCGTCATGAAAAAAGACTGGGGGGGAGGGGAATGGAGTTGGAGACAGCCAGTTAAACTTTTGTCTGTCACAAGGGGGTATAATAAATGATGAAATGGTAAAATAGAGGCAAGGGAAAATGCTCAACAAGTTAAATCGACACTTACAACTTTCTATTTCTTATATTATACTCTAGTAGTACATACCTCCCCCCTCACTTTCTCTACGTCCCCTATCGTACATACAAAAACTATTTTCTTTGCATCACTTTCCCCAAAATTGTAATTCCCATGCCTCATATACTATTCCAACTTATGGAACTGAGCATCACTTTCTCTCTCTCTCTCTCTCGCGCAAGAGGAGACAATAAGGAAAGTAAAATAGTACATTTTACAAAGAAAGTACGAGAGAAAATGGTGAATATTTACTCTGGCTAGTATCTTTATATTATGTAGAGTAGAAGAAGAAAAAGGAAATTGTATAAATGGCGGACGGAGAGAGGAGGAGGAGGGGGGTTTAAATTCATTCTAATGGAAAGATAGAGGTAATGGTTTGGAGAGGGCTCTTGATAATGTCAGGAAATTGGGTAAAATTGGTAAATATTCACCATAATCATTATTTAATATCCGTATTACTCTATCCATCCACATCACTCTTGCCTTTAGAAGTCATCATCATCAAAATAAGAAACTAATTAAGCCTCTGTCTCTCCTTTCTCTGTATACTTTCTCTCTCTCTCTCTCTTACTTGCACATATAAGATTTCTCTTCCACAAGGACAACCCAAATTTCTTATTCTTTTTCCTATACAAAAACTGTACACATGTACTATATGAGACTGTCTACACAATTATAAGTAGAGGAAGAAGAAGGGGGGGATGTTGGGAGTAGATTGACAAAAATGGTGCTTGTGCTTTGTACCAACTCTAGTAAATGAACTTTTCCAATTCCCTCCCAGTTTCCTCCTGCCATTCTATATAAATGCCTAAGCCATTTCTCATTCCTTTCTCTCTCTCTCTCTCTCTTTAGCTTTCTCCCTTCCTTTTTCCTCTTCTTGCCAATATTATCTCTCTAATGAATCCAACAGCTAATAGTCTGAAGAATTGAATGGCGTAGCGCAGAGCTGTCCAAGGCGCCATTCAATAAAAAATAAAATAAACTCGACAATTCAAGATTTTCCAACTTTCTCCCAAAAGAAAATTTTCTTTTGTACGTTTTCCAAAACTCATAATTAAACGCTTAGCGTGTAAATTGTTATGACAAAAGAGAGAGAGAGAGTGCAAGTGGAGGGTATTGATGGGGGGAATAAAGGAGGGGTTGGGGGGAAATAATTTTTGGTAATATCAATCTTATTTGAATATACCACTCTTTTTTTATTGATACAATATAAAGAGAGAGAGAGAAGGTCAGAAAATGGTATAAAAATATTGACTATGAGGCTACCTATTTCTATGATTGCCGTGTTTATCTTATCGTCTATCTCCATCGGTCCAATGAAATGGAAAGTCATTTAGAAAACTACAAGAGGAAGTACTTTCAAAAGGAAAAGGGCGGTATGTGTGTGTTCTCTTTAGTAAAAAAAAAGTATGTTAAAATATAGGAGAAAGGAAGAAAACTGACTAAAATAGAGAAAGAGAGAGAGAGAGAGGGAGGATGTATAGGGGAAGAGAGTCAATAAGTACTTGATTGTATAAGTTATACATACAAACTACACGGAAGAAACTAGAGAGAGAGAAGATGGTAATATATTAAGATGGAGAAAACGGGAAAAGAAGATGCATCTTGTCTTGGCAAGGAGCAAGATAAGGAGCTTTGTCAGCGTGAACAAGGAACAACTCCCTTCTGTCGAGGAAAAGAGAAATGAATGAGCTTCAGTCAGGTAATAAATACACTCGACGATAATAATACACGAGAAAAAGAAGACTTTCTCCCTTATTACACTCCCACACACTCCCTCCCATCCCCTCCAACCAAGTTTCCTAGACTTTCCTCGTAATCGTTATTTTCAATTTAGCAAACCTCACTACCAAACAACAACTCTCTCTCTCCCTGCCCTCATCCCGGAGATGAAAATGAGGGTAAAATGTAGTGAGTAAAAGGAGGAGAAAGAATAATAATGATGATTCAAAAGAGAAAACAACACTCTAGTTACAGTAAGGGGGAAATGGGAGTCAGGTGATAGAAATATCTTATTCAATAGTCCCTTAAGATTAATTCAAAGATGATGATGAGGCCAACAAGGATTTCAAACTATGGAGAAAGTACTATTAACTTTCTTTCAATTTGCCTAGACTTGGCCTAAAACTTTCCATTTTCCTTTAAAAAGTGTACACTGTACATGTATAGATAGAGAGTTTTAATAAAGAATTTATGTAAAGTAAACAAGTGGAGAAAATGGATTTTCAAAAAAAATCCTTACCTGTAAATCTTGAGAACTATGGCTCCATAGCAGAGAGAAAATCCCTTTTGAGAGAGAGAGAGATAAAAACATTTCATGGAATTATAGATTTTTATATTATACTTCCTACAAAGTACAAGAATAAAAATAATGTTAGAGATAAAAAATATGAGAGAATTTTAAGATTATTGTAGCAAAATTACATTGAATAATATAATTAAATTAAATTATTTTTTTTACCAATTCTCTTAACCATGGTTCTAAAATACAGGCTGCATTTGACGGTTGATCCTCGGCACGAAGTAGAATTGTCACATAGAGAAATATCGATCCAATAACAATGACTTCCGTCACTGGCCACATGCTACTGGTCATCACCTAAAAAGGTTCATGGACATGATCCAGAACAAAGTGATGAAAAAGGGAAGAGAAGGCCAAAGAGAGAGAGAGAGAAAAAAAAACACATTAAGATAAACACAGGAAATTTCATGTTGAAGGATTGCTCATTTGAATCATCGGAAATTAGGGAATTATCATCAACTCACTGGACCATTTAACTCCGTGTGTGTGTCATTACATTGATAACAAGCATGAGCGAGAGGAGAGGCAATCAACGGAAAATTGAGGGGAAAGAAGAGAGCGAGAGAAAGCCGCTTTTATCAATAGTTAGCTCCTTTCTCCCTCGCTGAATGAAGAGGCGGAGGTTTTTTTTATTGACATGCATAAATTTACTCGCGACACACACACACTCGAAACATTTTACATGAAAAAAGAGAGACAACACTGAGAGAGAAAGAGAGAGTTGATATCAAAGTGTACAGAAAAAAATTGACTCTCTTTTTTGTGTATTAAAGCAATGGAACACAAGAAGAGGAGAAAGTCTTTTGATGGTAGACAGATAAAAGGCGGAGAAAGGAGGGGGGAGGAGTGAATGTGAAGGGAAGCATGATGTCTTACAAGTAATTTTCTTAGAAAAAGAGGAGGATTCTAATTACACAACCAAGGAGGAACCAAGTGGCTATATATGCATGTTATTTGTATGTCTTGTACATGTGAGAAATACATAGAGAGGATGAGATGAACAAGAAAGAAGAAAAGAGACTGGGGCTTGTACTCGTGGAACGGTTGTTGGTATTCTAAGTAAATGAGAGGCTCCTTTTGTTCATAAGTTGTTGGTTGTCTCTGTTGAAAGAGAGGAGGGGTAGACAAGACTTTAAATCTTGTACTAATTTAAATAGCTCTTATACTTTATATAATCAGTCATGATAATAAGAGAGAGAGAGTCAGAGCAAAAGGAATAAAATGTTACTTTCTTCCCACTTTCTTTTTCTTCATCTTCATCTCTCTATTTTTGGGTCTCAAGTATGAGGGAGGATGAAAGCTTGATATGTTAATTTATGGTAATTTCCTATAATTTTCCAGCCAATCGTCCTCAATCCTAATGTTCACTGAATGGATTAAAAAAAAAGTTTTTTTTAGCCCCATGGATTTTCTCTGTTTGTCTAAAAGAACAAGATTAATGTGTCCATTATGTGTTTTGTACCTATGTATTCAAAAGAAATTTATTATTATTATGTTTTATTTCGACAAAAATTAATTTAATTTTAATCCTAAACTTTATTTTCCCTTTTTTTCTATTATCATTTCATTTACATTCATTCCTTTCTAATGGAGAAAGTTGCCTTCCTGTCACATTAATTTTCTTTTTTTTCTCCATTTATCTGTAATATCTATTTAATACATGGAGGCCTGTACCTTTTGTGTATGTACAGTTAGAATTCTGATTAGAATAGCTCGAGTCTTTTTATAGAAGAAAATAAATGAAAATAAATATTCAAAATTTATCTCATAAATTCAGCATTAAAAAAACATTTTCCTTTTTTGTAGAAAACTCTCTTTAATTTTCATCCTTTGCAAAAAAAGATAAGTCAACAAGGTCAACTTCTTTTATTACAAAAAAATCCATGAAAAATGTAATGTCATGTAGTTTTCAACTTTTATAATTTTACTTGTCAGACAATGACAATAAACGTTCACAAGTAGCGCAAAAAAAAGACTTCAAAATAATGTGATCGAGTTATCTTTTTGAGAAATTGCTTTGTCAGCTTCTTTGATCTGTAAACTCCCAAATAAATCAAGGACAAGTTTTGATGCTTGACAAAAAGAAAAAAAAATTCTTTCCGTGGTCTTGAAATGAGCACCATATTGTTTTTTTATCTGAATTGTATTTTTTTCAGACTCAACAAGTACAAAAAAGAACTGTTGTGGAGTGGCCTGATAAAAAAAAACTAGCCTGACTTTCCCCACTTTCTCTAGTCAAAAGGGTACTCAGAGAAAAAAAGTGCTCTGTACGATTATCTACTAGAGACACCCTCTTCACAAACTTATTCTATAAAAAAATATATAATATATATTTAATTAATGCACGTATGCATGAAGATTAGTGAAGGACATTGATTACAGAAAAGAGAAAGGAAGAGAAAGGGAGGATTTTCATATAAAAAAGGAAGAGAAAACATTTATAGACAAACTTTTACATAAACTCATACTACTACTACACAAAAAATGGGGAAATGGCAGATAAGGGAAAAGAGACTAACGATAACGAACGTTTACAAAGGCCAAGACAATAAAAATAAAAAAAGAAAGAATGAATGAAAACTAATTTCACCTTTGTTTTCCTCTGTGCAAAAGTGGCAATGGCAACTCCACTGGCGCCAACGATGGCCACCACTGTTATAGTTGAAATTTATTTTGGAGAAGAAGAAAAGGGAGGAGGGGGGAGAAAGAGAGAAAAAAAAGTATTTACACATTTAATGTGATTTAAATTATTTAATCTAATTTTCTGAGATCAACAAGAAAGCATGATAAATAGGATGAGATACATGAAAGGATAAAGAAAAAAAAGATAATTATCTTTTGGAGAAACATGTACCTTGAATGACAAGAAGGATGTCACGAGTGAGCCAGTCAGCTAATGAAAAAAATGTAAAGAGAAAAATATAGACATACATGTATACATGTTTTATTTTTTATATGCAAGTTACTGAGTCTAAACTGTACAGTATGTTTACCTCGGATGCAGTTGTTTGTGCTCAAAGTGTCTTGTGTGGTGTCAGCTTGGATGTACCATTCCAAACATTCACAAGAATAATTTGTATGCAGAACACTTGCCTCGCCCCCAGAAATACACTAGAAAAAAGAAAAGAGACAAAATCAAGAGATGAGAAAAGATAGAGAGAGAGAGAAAAAGGGAAAAGAGGCAGTCACATATCCAAAATACTTTTCTCTTTCTACTTTCTCTCTCTCTCTTTGAAAAACATATAACAACTCTTGTATAATCCTATTGTCGATATAGTTGTACATATATATTCAAAAGAGAAAGGGAAAAAGAAGAAAGTTTTATATATAATTCCGTTTCTTCCTTTCCTTCATCTAATTCTATTGTAATGTCTTTTACATTATACAATTGAATTGACTGAGAGAGAGAGAGAGAGAGCACATGTAGTTGGATATATACAAATTAAATTCTCTATACAGACATACTATTTGTGACTATTATTATCCCCTCCTCTTCCCCTCCCCCCGTATCTTGGGGAGTCCATACATGGAAATGACATAATAAAAATGGAGTTTGAACACAAAATTAGCGTAATTGACATACCTCTGTGGAGACAGCGTCACATAGTAAGTCTGCATTTGGCTTGGAGCAAGGGTCGACAAACCAAAAGCTGAACGGCACCTTCAGTCCTACACGATATGACCTCCGGCTACAACAAAGAGAAAACTTTAATTTCCCTACATGACTAACATATAATACCCATATAAAACGAGTATTTACTTGTACACACACATATTCATAATAGAGAAAGCAAACTGTATCATCATTGTAGTGCAATTCCAACTCTCAATGTAGAAAACTAGAAGAGAGAGAGAGATGTGAAAAAAATGGTGTGTGTGGCAACATGTATGTATATATATATATATATGTGTGTGTTGCTCGATTACATTAACAAACGAAAGCATTGCCGAGAGTCAGTCTTCCTCATTTATGAGAAGGACACGCTCCTCATCTTGGATGGTAGTCACGAAATCCTATTGATTTTTGCATCCCACTAACTTTGCCTTTTACAATGTTGAAAATACAGACCAACTTTCTATCATCAACGACGTACAGTACACATAGCCAACTTCTCTCTCTCTCATATCACACACAAGTACTCGTGTGTTATATATAAAGAGAGGTTGACTATAGAGTGTACATTTGAATTTCTTTCTTTTTTCCCTCACATGCCCCTACTCGTTGGAATCCTATTGCTCTATTAATATACAGTGGAGTAGGTAGACGAGGAGACGGTAAGTTTTGAGTACAAAAGACAGTTGAATTCTCATCTCTTCCGCTCCCAGCATATTCATGTTAGGTATTTTCTACCTTCTTCATCTCTCTCTCTCTTCCACTTATGCATTCTCATAGACATATCTCTCTCTCTCTCTACTTTACTCAACAAGCCATCTCCCCTCTCTCTCTCTCTCTACAAACTATCAACATGCAAAAGGGGAAGCTAATGTCATACAACTTTACCATTCTCAACCTAAATCTTTATGCTCATGTTGATGAGAGGAAAGTTCGAGTTGGAAGGTTGAAAGGACGGCGGGATTTTTATTTATACTCTTCGCCTTTTTTTCTTCTCTTCGTCCTCACAAACCTACACACACAGCAAAAACTTTTTCATGGTCCACTCTTTTGTTGTTAAAAAATATATACGTGGAGGGCTATACATTTATCCATGTATATCCTTCACCATCATCATCCAATCTAAGAGTCCCTTAAGGTTAATCCATGCTCTATACATTTCTCCCCCTCTCTCACGACAACTGAATACAACTGAGGATGAAAGGGAGAGGTAAGGACTCCTCTACCGTGACATGACACTATTATTAGTACTGAAGAAACTGGGAACTTTGTGGCAGTTAATCAATTTGAGCGTCCTTCTCTCCTCCACACCGAGCCCTCCTCCTCCTCCTTTCCGTCTCTCTAACGACGTGTATTCTTTATAGTGGAAGAGGAGAAAAAAAAGAGGAGCACATGCCACTCTAAACTTTTCATTAGACTCTTGTAATGTCGTTTAATTTTGAAATGAGGGCCATTTTAAGGAGGAGCAAACTCTCTCATGTCTGGATTCTGGCTTTTCCAGTTTTTTTCAAAAGAGAAATACTCGACGAGCTGTTCTGGTATGGCGGGGAGAGTGTGTGTCTATGTGTATTTTTATAATATGAAAAATGAAATGAGTCGTGTTATAAGACAGTCAAGTACCCTTTTAAACTCTCTTCGTCTTCTTATTCTACTCCTTCAACCTCTTCTACTTCCTCCTCCTCTCTTCCCATGTACTATACATTATGACATACTTTCTCTCTCTTTTCCCAGGCTGCCTTAACACTTTTCACTTGCCTTTTTTTCTTTTTGCTTTAGTCCTCCTCTCTCCTGGTTTCTCACGTACATACACATTGTGTTGACTATACAACCTTTACTCACTTTTTTTCGTTTTTTTTTCCCGGACTCACTTCACTGCCATTAAACTCATCAGGAGCTATTGAAATCTCAAAAAACTTTAATGGAGCAATTCCTTCACATTTCATTAGCCTCTCTCTTCCCTCAATCATTCCATTCCACTCACGTTTTCACGCTCATACAAATCCCAGCTAAATCCCTCCGTCTCCCCCCCCCCCATTTTTACCTGCCTGCCATTTCCGTCTTGTATTTTTACTTTTTTTCTCTATCTTTTTTTTCTTCTCTTCTAGGTATTATTTTTGGTACGGTACAAGGTACTCAATTTATATACTTTTTTCATGTATATATATACATGTATGGGTGTAAGATGGATATTCTTGAGACTACTCAAGAAAAAAATATTGTACGCCATGCTTTTATATTCTTCAACTTGTTTCCTTTCGCCTACGCCTCATTCTTGGTCTTCTCCAATCCCTACAGGTTTCCCTTTCTCTCGCTCTCTTTTTCTTGTGTGTATTTAATTAGGTTGCCGAGCTTATCTTGATTCTGTGTAGTCTCCCCTACCACATAACCTTTCAAAATCTAGATGGGATGTAGTCACGAAAGGTCAATATGCGTGTGTGTGTTCCTTGCCCTCGTTCCCTCTACATCACTTTTTACTGCATTCACGTTTATATCAAAATGTAGATGTAACCCCCCCCCCCCCCCATTCTCCCGCTTTCACTTGCTTTCTCTATTTGTCCTGTCATCATCCTCCTACATGGTTCGGAGTGTAGACTTTTGTAGGTTGAATGCATGAAAAATGATGCTGACACATTGGCTAGTCTTTGAAGTCTTTTTTTTGTACCTCTCCGTCGTCTCTCTCACTCTCTCTTAACGACATGGGACATGGAAGGACAAGTGAGTCAAGTTTGAATAAGCATGACTTTGTCAAAAAAAATGGATTTATGATTACGACCGTTACGATTATGGTCACAATTCTACTAAGTAGCCTCCATAACGATTAGCGGAATTTAGTGGAAGAGAAAGCATCCATTTTGTTTCTCTCTCTCTCTCTCTCTCTCTCTCTACTTTCAACTCAAAGCCTTTCACTCTTCGATGAGTTTGAGTTTGACAAAATTTTCTCTTGATAGTCATAAGCATTAAGGGACAATCTTTATATTCCATCATAATTATTTACTATATTTTTAATTGTTATAGTTATAGAAGGAGATGATTATGGCAGTTCTAGTTATAAGTAGAGAGTTTTCCCCCGGCTTTTGTATTTATTGTGTGGATTAAAAACATGTTTTACTTTTAATTTTGATTGTTATTCCCCGTCCATTGTTTCGTGTTCTCCCTACGGGACGGAGACACGAAAGGGTCTTTGTTAGAAGCCCATAAATAAATATTGGACTTGATGTTTCAACATGGAAACTCCAAGACTGTTAGCCAAGACTAAGAGAGAGAGGAGAAAGTATAGTTAACCTCTCTCTGTTATTTGTAGTGGGAGTGAAAGTAGGAGTGAATTGTATTGAACATTCATTGTATAAGGTTAATGCTTTGGCATATTATTGATATTGTCGCATTGAACTTTCACTCGATTAAAGTTTAATGGAAAGAAGGAAAAGCCCCTGAAGTACACACAAACTTATATTGATGTTAGTTTAACAAAGAGGAATTGCATAAACATAGTGACATGACCATGTACACCCCCATTCAAATAGTGGACAATGGTGTGTGTGTAAAAAAACGCCTTTTGTTTGGGGACCAACGATCAACTCGAATCATCCCTTTTGGCTATATCTGTCTATTTGACAACTTTCTCTCTCTCTCTCTCTCTCTTTGGGCCTTGTTCCCCATGTCTATGTGACTGCCATTAGGTTAATCTTGTCCATTATACTGTCTTTCTATATCATTATAAATACATGTGTTACATGGAGACTCTTTTTGGCTTCCAACTCTCCCCGGCTTTCTCCATTTTTATTTCATCGTGCCAATGGCTTTTGTTATGGGTAGACAGGTCGACATGTACAATGTACAAGGTGGTGGAAAAAAAATTACGGGTAAGGTAGCCCTATATATAATTTGAAGGTGTACATATATATATTGTCAGATGGATGAGTGTGTAATATGACACGGCTGTGCAAACATAACTCTTCCTTCTCACCTCATGAATAGAGACAAGTCAAAATGAGAGAACCCCACAAAGTCGACTGATATGACAATGGACACCTTTCAATGTATAAAATCTCAATTACTCTCTCGACTATCCATCTCTTTACTCAACTCATAATAATATTATTATGTATAGATAATTTTCCCAAATATTTATATATCCTTGCACATTCTAACAGCTATATCTGTACTTTCCCCATATAATGATGGACGTGTAGTTGTAGAAAAGAGAAAGCTAGAAGAAGAGACTTATGAATAATTGAATTGTATGAAAAAAGAGAGAGAGAGAGGCGAGGGACATTTGTCTTGTCTAGAAAATGGTTGTAGAATGATAAGTAAATATTGGAGAAAGTTGTCAAGAGAAAATTTTGTGAATAATATTATCCATTATACGAAGAGAAAACGATTTCCCTTCATATTGTTATATATATTTTTGTATTTTATTTTGTGTCAATAGATATTATTTTTATCATTATTAGTTGAGAGTGTGGTTTTTTCTACCTATGAAGCATGGTTTGTACGTATCCGAGGTATTTTTGATCCATTAATTTGGTCCAGACATGATCAGTCTCCTTGTCCAAAAGAGCCTCTTGAAGAAGCCAGTCAGAGTGACGACTCTGGTCCAGGAAGGATGGGGACTGTTTTTGAACAAAAAAGACATCATGTCGGGTTGTTAACTCATCATTCATCACCCAGCAGGACTCAACACGACTCTCTGCAAGGAATATTAACTCACAAACACTTTTTATCAACAAAGAGTCATTATCACTATTGCTCGTCTTATTTGTTGCAATTTTCCACGAGGCTGAGACGAGCCCAGGGAAGCTTTCAAATTGTGTACTAGGATCAGGTTGAATTTTCTCTAGTTGTACATCACTCAGTGATGTTGTCAATAGAACCACATTCAAAACTATCCCTACTTCCATTAACAACACAACTGTCCAAAAATGTTTCATTTTTACAATTCAACAATTTCAATTTCCTTTCTTGTTGTTGACTAATTTAAATTTTTATTTTTATTTCTCTTGTTATAAATAATTTAATATTTATTTGTAAATAATTTCACAGCCACGTGTACGTTGTCACAAGGGAGTCTTGACAATCATTAAAGAATAAATGAGGCTGATGATCCTGAGGGTAAACTTTACCAGTAAAAACTTGATACAAGACCAACCAAGAGAAAGACCACTTCACCCAACAGTTCCGTCTACAGCCATCATCACTACTCATGGAGAAAAAGGGAAACATGTTTGAGTGGCCTACACTCTATTCTCTCCACATCTCCTCCTTTCTAAGAACAAGAGAGACAGAGAGATGGCAAAAAGAAAAACGAGCAAAAAAGTATATTTTTTTTATATTTCTCTCCCGACTCTCCGTTTTTTTAGCTTAGTCTCCCTCCCAAAAAAAGCTCACCCGTTCAAACTCTTTTTCTTGTCTATTTCACACGATCGTGTTGGTCCGTCGGAAAATAACTCGTTGTGGGGTTGGCTATGGTGGATGAGAAGTTTTAGAGACTTTTTTCTTGACTGTCCTAAGCTCTCGTTCAAGATTCGGGAGATATAACACACAAGTCAGTAAGCTAAGAGACGACCAACTGTACACACCACAGATATAGTCCACATCACTTGAAACTGACAGCCGACAAGTTTTCTATGTTAGGAATCTCAGGGAGACAATTAACGAGGTTGATTGACGCCGAATCGTCGTCCTTGTTCAGGTCTCCCTACGTGGTTGTCAAGGAGTGTAGAGAGAGACTAAGAATAAGATGAAAAAGGGAAAAAGGGGGAAAAAGACAGAGAGAGAGACAAGACAAGTTTACAGAGTCCAACTAGAGTAGCCGCAGCCACCAGCAGCAAGACTCTGAATCTATATTGATCATGGCGGAGAGGGAAGCAAGTAAGAGCGGGATTTCGTATGGAATGGAGTATAGATTTCAACTCAACATGGACCGTGTGATGCAGATCTCTCTCGGCAAAATTTCAACTTGTGTTCTCTACCAAAAACTTGTGCGCTGACTCCACCCATCTCTCTGCCCTCTACTTCTCTAGCTCTTGTGTAGCTCCATTTCTCCAACTTCCACCTTTTCCCTGTTACTTGCAATCCTCTTGTTCTCACTCTCTCTCTCTTTCTCGCTCACTCAAACTAAGAGAGAGACTTGTACTCACTCCCTTTCCCGTCTGTCTCCTCAAATATTATACTTGTGATGTACATACTTATCCTATACACACATATATATACAGCAGAAGTATATATTTTTTTCGAGAGCGCTTCACACACACACAAGAAGGCTTCTAGTTCTACTTCTCAAAAATATAATCTTGCTTTGCTGTCTGAATCCTCTTTTTTTTACTTGTTCTTGTTCTGTCTTGTCCTCCTACTCTGTCTTCATTCTTGAAATAGACAAAATTTGCCATCATATTCCTCCCTCTCTCTCTCTCTCTGGCCCCTTAGAATGATAAGCACTAGAGACACTAAGCCATAAGCCAATTCTAACGAAAGTCTTGTCTATTTTTCTCTGTCTGTCTCTCTCTCTCTCTCTCTCTCAGTCACCAATATGATGTGACAGTGTATAAAAAGGAATAAAGTTTATATATTTAATAATAATGTATGAAATGAAGGCAAGAGAGAGAGAGAGAGAGTCAGTAGTGTTGCGGAAGTGGTGAGAAAATCATGATATAAATGACTACTCCCTACCCACTAGGTACTCGTTTTATCAAAACGTAGGACGTAGGAGAGTCAACTGAACATACCTTACATGAGATGAGAGACAATAAATGTCTCCATTGCTTTTGTATCCTCCTCTCCTTTCTCTCTCTCTCTCTCTATTTTTTATCCACACATGTATTATACTCTTGTGTCTTTTATAATAATAGAAAATATGTAGCCTTGTACATTTTTTTCTTACAGGATTGACAGGACAAATGTTATATTCTCTCCTAGGAGGCTTAGCCATTTTTTTTTTCGTGTAAGACTGATGGACGAGTTGTGTGTGGCTTGCCTCATTTAATATTTTGTCTCCATCTCCGTCTTTCTCTCTTGATGTATCCATTCATATAAAAAGGGATATTCAATTCCGGGTAATACATGCATACATCATACCTGATACGACTTTCTCCCTCCCATTCTCTCTCTCTCTGTGTCTGTCTCACTCTCTCCCTGACAAATCCGAAGACTATCCATGAATTATGAGCTTTTTGCATGCCACAACTTAAATGGAGAGAACCTGATACGAAAACATTAAGAGTTATTAGACACATGCACGACAGATGAGTCAAGAGAGAGAGAGAAAGGTAACACAAACTCGGCGCGCGAGAAGATTACAATCGATCAAAAATTCCATCAAAGAAGAAGAAAAAGCTTTTAACCTCCGAAATGGATATTAAATGGAATTAGGTTTTTTTTTTAAAAAAAAAAGAGGAGGAAAAACTTGTCAGTGGTAGTAGTTGGTATAAATAGACGGAGAAAACTTGGTCGTCTCCCTATTTTCTCTTCTGTAGCCTCTCCGTTTCATCCTATTCCCTTTTTTTTAACTCTCCCTTCGTCCACCATGGAATAAAAGAAACGACCAGGCGGACAGACGAGACGGACGTCAACTGCTTCGCTCCTTTAGTAGAAAATTGTTTTTCTTTCGGATCTAACAACTTGACGGCAACTCTCTCTCTCTCTCCTTTTTTTCTCCTCTCTCTCTCTCTCTCTCTTTGTCCAAAGAGTCTAACTCTATCTAGTCTACACATACAGAGTAATCTTTCTTCTCACACTCATCTTCCCAAAATAAACAAAAGATTATATTCTCCTTGAAGGCCTTCTTGACATTTATAAGACAAAACTGTGGAGTCTAAGCCAAGGGTAGAGAGGGAATTGAGACTAGTTACGAGTAACCATTTCAACCCATTGTTTACCCATACACTCTATTTTAGGTCAACAATATTTTTTAATAATAAATTTCTCAAAAAAACATTTACTCCACACATCCACACACTACAAGAAAAAAAATTCTCTCATTTTTATTCTCTACTCGTTTTTATTGTAATACCTTCCTCTTTTACCTTACTTACATCATACTTTAGTCCCCGGTTAACTTTCTATTTTTTTCCCATTACTTTCTCTTTTTATTTTTCAATTTATTTTCTCTTTTTTCAGTATTTTTATTTTTATTTTATTTTATTTATTATTCCTGTTGTTAGGGTTTTTCTTTGTTGTCATTTTGAATTTTAATTTTTTGAAAAATAATTTATTTCCATTTTGAACACAGCACAGAAACACATGAACATGACACACACGTGGAGTTGATTTTTTTATAATAATTTTTTTTTATTTTATAAAATAATTTGTACAATTAAATAAATAGAGAGAGAGAGTACAAGCACAGGTAGTTTAATTTAGGTACATTTATAATTATATAAAATAGTTAAAACAAGAGGGAGTTTGTTCTGTTGATTACGTCAAATAAAAAAAACCTTGTTCAAGTACCTGCCACCATTGACTCTCACCATAAAATATTGTCGTGAAAGAAAGAAAAAAAACTAAAGAAAAAAGAAAGTCTCACACAGCAAATTATGGCAATGAGTCCTGGTTGTACGGGGGCAGCAACAGCTCTTGCACCAGCTGTAGGACCTCAGAGTGGACGTTTATTTCGAAAACGTCGAAAATGTGTAGTGCCAAAATCTACTTTTACAACCTACATGGATGAAGGAGTGATGCACTACCGTGCGGGCCATTACCGAAAAGCTCTCTTCTGTTTTGACCGGGTAAGATAAGACATATAAATGTCTACTTTTTTTTTACCTCTAGAGAGACACAAAAAACAATAATATTATTCCCACTCTTATATACATATTATTAATACTTACGCTCCTCTCCACTCTCTAGCTTGTGTAGTTTTAAGTGTACATATTGGGCTCCTTTAAGCTCCTCTTCTTGTTGAACGAGAACGTTACTGATGATTTCCTCTCTGAGTGAAATTTTTTTTTTTTCGGCTGCCTCCCCCCTTATAATTTACTAGACAATTACAATTAATCACTTTGATAAAATCACTGAGACGCTTAAAGGTTTACACAATTACTTAAGATAAAGTAAAGTAAAGATTTTACTAAGAAAACCATGAGAGACTGCCTAAGAATTAATCAACGTAATCCTTTTTGATTTTCCAACTCCTCTCGCTTTCTGGGTTGGCATGGGGAAAAGGGAACGTATAAATAGTGTGAGAAAAGAAAGAACTTTTCCACTCGACCCACCACTTTATACTTAGGACAAACAAGGCACTTGGCTGCATAATAATTCAAAGGCAATACGTGTTGACAATACCTTCTCCCTCTCTTCCTCCCCACTCTTTTTTCTACTTGCAAGCATAATTCTTTGAGCTAAAGGAGAAGAGGAAAAAAAATTGGGAAGAAACAGGGGGATAGAAGAAAGGAGTGAGATAAAGAGGTACAAAGTCACAAAAAACTTCTTTATTTCTCCATTCTTCTCCTTATTTTTTTCCCCTTCCATTCCATCAACGACTAGGCATCTCTCTCTCTTCTTTTTTCATGCAGAATACAAGTCTAGTGAGAGTTTCAAAGTCAGTCACACACACTCTCTTCACTCAGTTTTTTCCACAGACTGGCTATAAACTCATAACTATATTACTATACCTCTCTCGTGTTATATTTACTCTTTTTTCTTGTCTTGCTCCTCTTTTTTACTTTGAGTTCTATCTCTCAACACAGAGTACTTGACGGTATGAAAGAAGGGGAAAAAAATGTGTTCACCTCAAAGTTTTCTTCTTAGACTCCTTTTTCTTCTGCTTCTGCTTCTCCTACTTTTTTTTCAAGTTGACGATGACACGGAGCAGAGATTCCCTTGAGAACCCACACGTTGTTCTTCATAAACAAGCTCACAAGACTCAACGAGTATAAGCAACAGCCGGCAATCATCAGCTGAGAGTTTTTTTCCCTCTGTACCTCTTAACTCCTTTTGTTTTTTTCTCAGTTTATTTTTTTTATCCATTCCATTGCCTATTGAAAGGGAGAAAATGGAATATATAAAAAAAAGTGTGATGAAAATTGATTCTACCATCATCACGTCACAAACAATTTGACTAAACGCTCCTGTAACCTTCCCTGTCTCTTTTTATTCTTTCTCTTTGTTCGGTTGAGGCTTCTTTTTTTCTCGTTTAAATTTTTTCCCTCTTTTTTTCTTCAAAGTATGTCTCACTACAACGCTTCAACTCACATTGGGTCTTTGTTGGTTCTGTGAAGCGTGGACCATTATTTCTCTCTTGACTGCCCACTGGACATGCCGATAATAGTGGTATGAGACCTACAGGAAAAGTAGTCCAACAGTCAGTCACATATTATTACTTTTTTTGGGTCTGTGTCTGTATCTCCAGGAGATCCACATGATTCCACCAATTCACAATCCTGTGACTGTGACAGCTTTTTTTATTGTCAAGCTCTCTCTCCCAAAAAAGAAAAAAATATCCTCGTCTCTTGTACCTAATCGAAAAAGATCTTGAGAGTATATTGTACTTTGTAGGATGAGTTGGCAAGACCACGACCACCGTCACAATAAAAAATTATTTGCTCAAAAAAAAAAGAAAAAAGAGAGCCACAGACTAGAGATACTCTTGTATGAAGTATTTGTACACAGAGAGAGACAGAAAAAAAAAGTTTAGAAGAACATAATAGTATAAGCTTATTTTTTTTACAATGCCTTGGTTCTTGCTCACACCACATGAGACATGAGGAGGAGTATGACATAGTCAACTGTTGACGTTAGACATGCAAAAAGTGGGTAAAATATGGAACTTTTGCTTTTTCATGTCTCATATGGTTTATGTCCCAACAAGGCTGTACATATACATGTAGAGATAGAGAGTCCCAAAGAGGAAATTACTCATATAGGAAATGTAAGAGAGAGAGAGAAACTTGATTTGCATGGGGATAGGAGAGTCCCCATATAAAATAACAAGAGTCGTATATTTACATGGTGAACAACTCTTCTCTTGTCACTTCCACCTATATAATATATTATTTTACATATAAATTGAGAAAATAAATTTTGGCCAACTTTCTCCTCCTTCTCTTCCTCCTATCTCTCTCTCTCTCTGTTCAATTCGAGTGTAGTTCTTCT
Source organism: Arrhopalites spinosus (assembly GCA_034700945.1). Taxonomy (NCBI): domain Eukaryota; kingdom Metazoa; phylum Arthropoda; class Collembola; order Symphypleona; family Arrhopalitidae; genus Arrhopalites; species Arrhopalites spinosus. Next base: position 60,190 of record JAQIVZ010000283.1, read on the forward strand.
ACAGTGGTAGAATTTAGCCTATAAATAAATATAAATGGATGCAGACTGTACATGTAGAAAAGTGTGTGTGTGTGTAGAAATTTATGACTTGTTTTCAATGAGAATGAAATGAGAATGAATTGTTATTTGGTGGCTTTTGTTATTCTTGTTGGTGTGGTGTTTGTGGGGAGGGAGGGACGTCATAATTATCACTAGACCAAAGTCTCTCCCTTTTTGTCTTTCATCATCATCATCTCACATTTCCCTCCATGCTCCCTTCCAAATGATGAAGACATATTTTGTACACTCTCTGTACAATTATAACTACTTATGCAATGAGACCAATGGAGAAAAGTGGGGGGAGGGGACAGAAAATGAAAATTGCAAATAATAATTATTTCACCACACCAAGCCAGGACAGCTACACAACTCAAAAAGAGAAATTGAGAATAGAATAGAATTGTAGAATAGAGTCAGTGAAAAGGGGGAGGGGTAGAAGGTAGTAAAAGTAGGAGAGAGAGAGGTGGGGAGGAAGAATGAGAATGAAAATGAAAATCGGAAGAATAGAAATCCAGTTGAAATCCCTGGGCAGTATAGTCAAGGGACTAGAATATCCTGCTCTCTGCATGTAGTAATATATATTTAGGAGTATATGAGATTTTGGATTTTCAAAATTAGTAATGTACACAGAGAGAGAGAGAGTAGTGGCTCATTCAAGGAGATTGGTAAGTGAAAGGATTGGCTCCAAAATTCCTTGTTAAATCTAGTTGGGCTTATTGTAGGAAAAGTAGGAGTAGACGCGATTATTGTGATTTCCAGGCGTCACGCAGCGAGAAACCAATTTTCAAAATCTCTTGGCGACACAACAAATGCCGGTGATCGATACATCATACAAGAAGTACGCCAGTACAAGAAAGTACAGAGAGAGAGAGCACATCCTATCAAGTATACTTGTACTTCCGTCCTTCCTTCATCATATCATAGAAAATATGTACCACAGACTCTCTCTCTCTCTCTCTTTGCTAGAGAGATGTACATAAAGTTTGTATCTGTATATATATAAGAGAGGCTCTAGCACGAGTAGCTTGTATCAAAACTTCCCCCCTCCCCCTCGCCTTTCTCCTTGATACACTACATAGTGTACACTCCACTCAAGGATAAATCTCGTTCATGCTCTGCTTCAGCTTCTGGTTACTGTCTCAAACCATATGTATTATGTATCCCTCTGGTTGTGAAAATCCGGGCTCCTTTTTTATATATATACATGTACGTATACGATGATTGAGCTTAAAATCCCATTTCATATAGATTACCTATTCAATTTCCATATATCCATACCTTCCCCCACATTTAATATAATAATATTACCTACATGTGTCTGGAGAGAGAGAGAAAGGAGGGAGAGTTATAAGAGAGACACTTGGAAAAAGCAAAAAGGATACGGGGGCTATTCAATGATGTAATATGAGGCTGACTACGTGCTCTTGGCTACATATATTTATATTATACTCTCCCATGTACTCACTCCTCACCACTCATTTCCTTCCTTGCTTCTTTGCTTTGGGAAAGCAAAAGGGAAGAAGGAATGTGAAGAGAGAGAGTATATGATTTTATAGGCAACAACAGTCTACATTTTAAAGCTTTTTTCTTCGTCCCACTCCCCTTCCCCCCATTCCCCCCTTTTTCTTCTCCTCCTCTCAAATAATATTGCATGCATAGCTAACTAAAAGGTTGGAATAAGCATCCTGTGGCTGTGATGTTTTTTTAGACTGTAGACTGAGGAGAAACATGCTTCTGGTGAGATTGCCATTTAAGAATACGTTCATTCAACTGAAAATGCAAACAGGGACAAGAGAGTGAGAGACCATACAGTCAATCCATTTCCTTCCAAAGTCTATTCAATGGTCTTTTGGCATGGAATTTTTTCCTCCCTTCTCATCCAATCCCTTACATCCAACATCCAAAGGGAAGGGTAAAAAGTAAAAAAAATACTTTCCTTTTAAAATCAAGTCCTAGTTCTAGTAAGAAAAAAAGTGTCTATGAACGACGAATATAAAATGACACACTCACAACTTTCTCCCTCCCAAAGAAAAAAAACATTTGATACGTTGACGACGCTCAAATTCAACGCCCTTTTCTAGAATTATTTTCTAAAGGGTGTACATACACATTTGTATGACATATGACTAGTCACTTTCTCTCTACTTGAGTCTTCAAACAATGGGAGCTAGAGAGTAGAAAGTAAAGAGAAAGAGAGAAGAAAACAGGAAACGAGATGAAATACGGTCGTATATATTATTTTGTCACTACAACTATTTTTTTGGGGCACTGCATAAGAATATGTCTTTTCATTTCCTTGGTTCTCCCTTTCTCTTTCTCTGAGACAGTTTTTCTCTCTTTTTTTTAGTTTTCTCTGCAGTCTCAACCACGAAAAATCCTTTTTTTTTGTTTTCTTTTTTTTGCGGATCAAGTCAAAGACTCTTTTCACGTCAATTTTCTATAAAGATTTTTTTTGCCATGGATTTCACCTGATCTCCGCCTTCTCCGTGCTGGTATTTGCTTTGCAAAAAAAATATACACAACACAACATATGGAATAAAAAAAATGGGGGCTTCTTTTGGGTAGGAGGAGGAGGCAATATATAATAATTTTTTATGGCAGTAGCACGAGAGAGACTTTGGGAATACAATATATTATGTATGTATGTATAAATGTATTGAGATGGTGTAGAGATATTTTTTTGTTTCCAGCTGACTTGTTGACTCCCCCCGTGCATAATCAATCAATCAGAAATAATGTAAAAATGCTCAAAGTTTTCACATGTACAAATCCATGAGCATTAGCAGCATTAGTTGTTACAAAGACCAACTTTTTTTTCCGCAATCCTCCTCCTCCTCCTCCTTTCTATCCAATAAAGGGAGTAACTATGCGGCTTATGAAAAGACTTTTTCAAGATTTCTTACTCCCCGTATAACTTAATGCGAGTCATTGTACAACAACAAGAGCAAAAAAAGAGGGGAAAAAAAGCTTTCCATGGAAAATAAAGACGAAAAAGAAGACAGAGTCAAAAAAAAGGGGGGCTGTCTTGGGTTTTTTTTTTACTTTGAAAAATTACTTTTCATTAGACTCTTCATATTAAAACGGCCCTCTTTTTGCACCAAAAAAAAGTCTCTTTATATACCCAAAGCAATTCATTATTTTTACACACATCGCTGTCTCCTTACTTTCTCCATTGCATTGGCCTCCTCCTCCTTCCTCTTCCTCCCACTCTCAAGTCTCCCAGTCTTTATATTGGAGTTTGGAGACTGGGGAGAAAGTAAGGGAATGGTACTAGAACCAATGTAGAAGGGAGAGAGAGAGGGATAGGTTAAAAGGAGAATTAACGAAAGAATAATGAAATTATTAGGTACTCGAATCAAATTAAAGGGTGGTAAAGTTCTCAAGAAAAATGGACTCTTATCTCAACTCGATCTTGGCATACTAAGCGAAAGAGGTTTTCTTCTTCTTTTTTTTGAAAACCATACGAAAAACTTTGGAGAAAGTGAGAGAGAGAGAGAGAAAAAATAATGGGGAGAATATACATAGGAAAGGATAAGAAAAAGGAAGAGATGGAAGAGATTACAATTATTATCTTTCTTTTATTCTTACTTTCTCTATAGGGATATGTATATATGCACAGTTAGCAATTGACTATATCCACTTTATGGGATTCTCTTTTGGGACTTTCTCTCTCTTTTTAACCTGGCTGTTAAATGGAACTGTAAAGTTTTTTCTAGAATCTAGGCTATGACCAAAATTTGTAATAATATTCTCCATCTTAAACTAGAGATAGAGATTCCACATAAATAGAAAATCTGTAGATATATCTCTAGAATGTCTTGCTTTTAAGTAGTACAAGGAGAGAGAGAGAGTAATTTAGCCTGTCACAGTGTTGTTGTGGTGGTGACAAGTCGATAAGAAGGGACAAAGTGATGGTTTTCGTTCAAACTTGCAATTCCACTCTGATTGATGTGGACAAAGACAAGGTGTCTTGGTCGCACTCTTCCCTTCTGTCTGTCTCTGTCACAAGAATTCGCAATCGATAGGAAAAAAAGATAGTCTTGTCTTTCTCCTCACTTTCTCCAGACTTTTCTCTCCATCCTCCTCCTTTCTTCTCTTGTCCAACGACTTCAAGGAAAAGTGTGAAGAGACTATTATTACACAACACTTTGAACAACACATGCCATAGCAAATATTTTATAGATATATAAATACACAAGTTATATATTTCTAAAGAAAAAGAGTATCCTCCTCCGACTGAGAATGTCTTCTATAAAATGGGGAAAGGGGGGCTTCAGGAAATGAATCTGTTTATGGCTTCAAATGAAAAGAAACTTTCACCATGTAGGCCCCATCTTTTAACTATACACAACCAACTACAGATATATTCTATAGTCTGTTTTAAAAAAAGAGAAGAAAATTAGTTGCGAATTGTGAGTTGGCTGGTCTTGGTCTTGCACTTATTTTTTTTTCTCCGAAAAAAAGTCGTGAGTGGATTCATCTTGTTGAACGGTTGAAACGTTTTTAGACCTATAATAAAATTCTCTGTTTAAATTACTCAGGGGAAAGTGAGAGAGAGTGGCCAACCATTTGGAGGAAATATATTGAAAGGAATTTCCCGCCGCTTCCATTCCCAGTTTCTCATGACCTCCTCCCCCCTCCTCCTCCTCCTTGTACTTGCACCCTACTTCCTTCTTTCTCCCCTTTTGTGTATAAGCAATTGTATTTATATCTTTTCTCATTCACATGCACGCGTAGCCATCAAACATTATAGACATTTATGAGAGAAGGAAGAGAGACTGAGGAAAGAAGATCAAGAGTCTTTCTCTATTACAAGTTTTATTGCACCACATTTTTCTTTGTTGAGAACAGTTTCTTTTTGAGAAAGAACCAGCTCAACCAACTTACTTTCTCTCAAAACTACTTTCTCCTCAAATAGTAATTCATCGAATGCTATTAAACGAGGACACGTTCTGAGCTTCTCTCCATTATACATGGCATTCCCTCTCTCTCTCTTCTTTTTCAACAATAACCTTACAGCTTACGCATCGTGAGAACATGAATTTATAAACAGGAGAGGGATATTACAGTACAAGAGTAAAAGAGTTTTGAGGGAGTTAGAGAGATGAAAAATCGTTTACGTTAAAGTTTCTTTTTTTTCTCCTTCTTCTCCTTAAGAAGGTGTATCTGTACTAGGACTTTGTACGTGTGTGGGATTTAGAGAATATTATATTGTGTGTACATGTGTATTATATTATGTATGAGGATAAATTACATGGAAATTTATGTCATCGATTTCCTCAAAAAAAAAAATTTCCACTCTTTCTCCAGCTCCGTCTGCATCTTCATCTCCAGATCTAAATAGGCCTCCCCGTTGTTTAAAAATAAAAAGATAATTTTAATATAGAAACTAAAAAAGAAAATTGAGGTGGATTAAATGACAGAGACAGGTTGGGCATGTAAATATAAAATGGACAATTTTATATAAAAATGAGATGGCCATACCACAAACTAGTAAAGTTTTTTTTAAATATAAAATTTTGTTATATATACGATAAATAAATTAGGTTAAATTCCTTTACAAGTAATTTTGGCAATAACTTTGGACAACAAACTTACCTAAATGTTCAAGTAGGAGAGAGAGGGAGAGAGATGAGGAGAAAGTAGGCAAGGATACAAAAGTTAAGAGATGCTCCTCACTGCCCTCCTTTCACTGTCATAACAACACAATAGGTATTATATCCTAGTTTTCAAGAGGGGGAGGAGGAGGAGGGGTAGAATAAAAGGAGAAAAAGTTTCACGCTCTATACTTTCTCTACTATGCATATAATTTATAAAAAAGGTATACCTCAAGAATATTTACCCATGCTCCATATTTTCTCTCAAAAAAGTTGTAAAACGAAAAGTTTTTATGCAAAAGCACCGTTAAGGAAAGCTTAAAAGAAAAAAAAAACTTTTATTGAGTTTCTGACTCTGTCCTCCTCCTCTTCTTTTTTTTCTCTCTGCTGGAGAAAGGATGAAAAGGGTGAAGGAAGCTTTTTGTGAAACTTGTTCCAGGAAAAGAGGATGACGACGCTATTCTTTCTTCGGGTTACGAGGTGAAATAAAGAAATCACGTGAAAGGACAAACTTTCTTCTGTTCTCTTCTGTTCTCTTCGTAAAAGAGAAAGGCAGGAGAAAGGAATGGGGGGTTGAGTCCATATTCTGCAAACGACGTAGTCATTCATGTCTCATCTTTCTCAGGTAGAAAATTGCATTAGATTTTAATTCACTAGCACACTTTCTCCCTCTCTCTCGCTCCATCGCTCTTTCTAGTAAAAAATTTTTCAATTTTTTTTTATTTTTAGAAAGAACTCTACTCTGTAGAATAAAGAGAAAGCAAAGAGAGAGAGAGAGAGAAAAAAAAATAGTGGTAGAAACTTAGCAGTAATCCCCACCCCACTAAATCTTTCGTCTCAGTGACCCAACTCCTGTCCAGATTGACACAATCTTCTTTAATGTGAAAAAGAGATGGACGCCTGTATTTGGCGGATTTCTGTGAAAAAAATGATTAAAATAAAAGAAAGTGATTCGCCGCATTATTCTTCTTCCTTATCCGACTTTCACTCCTCTCTCTCTCTCTGTCTTGTAGTGGTGATGTAAGTGTGGGTAGTTTTTCTTTGGCTAAAGTAATACAAGTCGAGAGTATAGCAAAAGAAGCAGAAAAAAAAATTCTTAATAAGAAAAGAAATGAAACTCTGTCCTTCATCTTTTTTTTTGAACAAAAAGGCCACAAATTAAAATCTCTTTGCACAAAATGTGACATACAGAAAAAAAAACCCCCAGATCCTTTTTTTCCTCTTTCATTATGTATCAGAGACAGTTTGTATAAGAGAAAGCAAGGAGACTCTATAGAAAAGAGAAAATATGGATTAAGAGAAGACAGCCTTAAATCAAGACTGTAGATGATCACATGTGATAAAAAGAGTGGATATCATCATCATCTTCTTCTATTGAGCTTGAGGAAGGGGGAGGGGTGAGATAGAGGATAAACTAGGAGACTACTTGGCACTAATCGACCATAGATAATCTGTAGTGGATTGGCTAGAGGGAAAAAGGTGAAGGACATGTTGTGGGAGACACATTTATTATAAATTATGGGGATTCCAAGTCTATATACATGAATTATTTATAATATATATTTTTCAAGTATAAATATTATAAAAGACAATGTCTCTCTCTCTCTACAGAGTCGAAGGTATTTGGATAAAGTACTTGAGAAAAGTCTTTGAGTTGAAAACAAGCAGAGACTTTTGAATGGAGAAAGCAAGAAAATGTAAGAGATAGAGATGATTTTATTTTGGTTGGTAGAACAGAAAGAAAGGCAGAAGAGAAATAGAGAATCGGATCGATGTACGTAATTTGTCGCTCGCTGAGGAATTTGTTTTTCTTGCTTTCCCTGCCTCTCTCTCTCTCTTCTTCTTCTTTCCTTCTCCTTTTCCTTCTTTCTCCCTCTAGTCCTCCACAGTTCGTTCTCTAAAGAAATCGATGATTTCCGCTAGGCTAAGTAAATTGCGATGGCAAAACCCCATTGCGAAGAAAACTTGAAAATGGTTGAGAGGGAAAAAAACCCATGGCTCAGTCCCACGACACACACACACTATTTTCCCCTAGTACCATACATTCATATAGAGGTGACTTCCGTTGCTCTATTCCACTGTTTTTCTTGTCATCACCGTCTTCGCCACGGCTCCGCCACCACTTGAAACTTGCCAACCCACATCCAACCAACCAGGCAGCCCACCACATATTTTTCGCTCAATTCTCTTTCTCTCCTCAGATTCTCCTCTTCGTCCTTTCCTCTCTCTCTCTCTCATCATTGTCATCATCATCACGTAAAACCCATAGAGCATAAAAGTACATGGCAGATACATACAAACTCTAAGTCTCCATCATCTTTCCTACTTTCTCTCTCTCTCTCCTCTTCTTTCCTTGACTGAATCTTGTATAAAGTTCTATACAACTTTCCCATTGCTTTCTCTCTCTCCTTTCAACCAGCTTTTCCCGTCACATCCATCCCCAAGAAAAAGGAAGATCTATAGGAATATTTTACAGACATGTACATACTCACTCCCATCCCCATGTAAAATAAAACCTTTTTTTTCTCCTCTCCCTCTCCTTCATATTTCTCTCTAACAATCTTTTTTTTTGCTTTACATGCTAATCAGTATAACTATTACTCCCATCATATCATATATCACATTATTATAGTCAATCAATATATATATATATATATGGATGTGGATAGAAAAAGACTTGAAAATTTTGTAGCGGTGAGGAAGCGTACGTGGCCTATGTGATGATGATGATCGATTGAACACCTTGGAGAGTTGAGAGTAAATTTAAGGTTCAAGAATCCTACACATACATCATCCCATACCCATAGCCTTCATATTAGTGTGTGTGTGTCATATGTGTGTACAAAAGCTCAAATCATATTTAATATATAATAGAGAGTTCTATTGATATATATGGCCCCATACCCTCCCCCTTTCTCTCGCCATTTTTACGACACAGACGCTATCATGATAGCAATTTGCACACAAACATTTGAGTATGCACATCTACATGTCAGAGAATTAGAGAGACAGATGGTGGTTTAAGACTCCAATGTAACTGTGAGACCCCAATGCCTGCATGCCTTAGCGTATTATATCCGTGCCAAAGGAATGTTTCGCTCCCAGTTACCAGGCAACAACATCAAAAGCATTTGGCACTTTCTCCCATCTTTTTTTTTCTTGTTCTTTTTTTTGCCATGAGAAAAACTAAAAGTTGTGTGCTCTTCTGACATTACTCTTAATGGTGGTTGTAATTTTCGTTTTTGGAATGAGTGTGTGTGGCCAGGAGGAGAACAAGTACATCCTGTTTGAGAGTCCCCCTGTGTGTGTGTGAAAAAGTATGGAGAGGTTTTGAGAAAATTTTCACTCAGTGAGAGAAAAGAGAGAGCCACAAAATTGCATCAAGACTTTAAATACCATCCCACATCGCATCGTCGTCAACCTTTCTCCTCTATTATAAGCGACGCATTATCGATCTTCTCTCAATCTAATTTTGCAACATTGTTTTCTTCACTTTCTCTCTCTCTCCAACTTTCCCCCTTTTTTTGCTGTCCCCCTTGTCAATTTTCAAGTGGGTTTTTTTCACAAAAAAGAAAGTTGAACATTTTGAGTACTGACGAAGAGACAGAAGGGGACATGTTTACATGTATCATGGTACAAGTACAAGTATCTGTACATATGTAGCCAATGTGGATATCGACTTGTAGTGGGGACAGCGAGAGAGAGAGAGAGAGTTTATTATGTAATTGTCTTTTTTTCAAGAAAAAAGTTTTCAACAAGAAAAAAGGAGAGCAACCTGTCAATTTTGATCAAGTATATAAATTATATTTTATGTCTATGATTGTATCTATATCTATCAACAAGAGAAAAAAAGGATATAAATTTTTATATATGAAAAGATTATAAAAAAACAGAAAAGATTTTTTTTCCTTGGACATGGTTCATGAACTCATCGTTTCTGGTGGAGGGCCTGGAAGGATGGAAAAGTCAAATGATTATCATAAGAACCAAATGGAGGATTATAGGGTAGAAAGGTATGAAACTTTTTCTGATAAAAATTCTCGTCTTCCCCATTCCTCCCTCGTCTCACCGTCTCCAGGAGGAGGAGGAGGTCAAAAGCAAAAAAAAAGTTTGTCGTCAGGTTCGTCACCAAAAAGAAGTTGGAGTGGAAGTAGTCCGGAACTAAATAATAAGCAGGATCAATCGACCAGTAAAGTAGTCTACCCATCAGAATTATTATTATTACAGAATGAAGAAGGAGCCTATGACAAAATTTCCTCCACATGTCAGTATCAGTCCTCATTCACTCCCACACCCAAACCCATTCCACCATCATGTTCCCATCCAAACTTGTCCTCCATTAAAAAAGAAACTACTTTCAACTTGGAATTTTTACCATCACCACAATCTCCAACCAACAATACAAACAGCAGGAGTAGGAAAGACCACCCAAGAAGTCCCCTAAATTTTCCTAACCAACAACAACACCAAAAACTTTCACCATCACCACTATTTGAAGAGGGAGGAGGAAAGAAAGCAAAGAAAGTTGATTTTAATCTACCCATTCACATGGAATCAACAACAACAAAAGACCATCAACATTTTCCAGACATCCCCACCAACTCCAAATTCTCCACTGAGGACAATGCACAACAAGGACAACAAGGACGGGAGGGGGAGGGGGAGGGGGAGGAGGAGGAGAAAAAAGAGGAGGTAATAGGAGGAGACAATGGTCAACAATTTTCTGAAAAAAACTCTGTCACAACAACAACTACCATTGGAGTTGATGGTCAATTCCCTCTCAAAAAAGGTAAAATAAATACAAAGCACCATCGACTATTATAGGCTATAACTATTATACAAAAGAGAAAAAGAAAAAAACAAAATAAATGAGAAAATTCCTTTAAACTATTTCTTAGCTATGTAGTACTTACAATATTTATTTATTTAAAGACAGAGAGAGAAAGAGAGCCATTCCTCCTAGTTGTAAAGTACCATGTAGAAAAACATTGTGCACGATTCATCTGCATTTTAGTGAACCCTCCTCCCCTCCCTCCCCCCTCTTGTCTATGAATTGCTATTCTTGTGTTATTTGTATTTGTTAGGTACTTCTTGAGTAAGAAAATTTGTTTCTATATAATTCATTCCACCCCGCTTTCTCCACGTCATTTAAGAACGAGGAGTAAAAAACCTTGTCTCACTTTCCCTAATTGCATCTACCCGCCTCTGCTCCACAGGATACATCTCCACACAACACACACACATGTAGTCCTTTTTACATGTGTGTACATATTGTATTAGCAAGACACACTCACAATTTTGTATTATTAACCCCGAATGAAATTTCCGCACTTCATTTGTGCAAAATGTACAAAGTGAGTGGGTTGTGTTCCAAATTCGATTTAAAGCTAGCATGTCTTTGGGCAATTATAAGGCTAGAACACCTGCTTTCCTCTCTTTTATTGGGATGTTCGTATAGTACATGTTTTTGATACCTTTAGTAGTTCTGATTTAAAATCTCTCTCTCTCACTAGCTTTCTCCTTAGCTTGCTCTCTATTGTATTAGAATTTAGCGGGGGGTCTTGATTATAGTTTGGAAAAAAGGGACAAAAAAAAGAGTCAACATATGATGATGGTCTTTGGACATTTCACAGGAGCTCAGTCGACATCCGGAAGGAGACGTTCTCGGTCTCCATCGGGTGGTAATATCATGCGTGAAATTCGTAAAATGTCTCTTGCATCTCAAGACGCCATAGAAGAAAAGAAAAAAGCAGCCTCTTCTTTTACAACGGCTGGTTCTGGCGTTATTACGACTAATAGTGGTGGGGCTGGATCTTCTGGAACCTCACCAAGTTCAAAGAAAGCCGCAGCCAAAAGATTGAGTCGTCGACGAAAAAGAAGAGAAGAAGAATACACAGACAAAGATCGTGCAGCCGCCGTAACTCTGGGGTCACGCGACATTAAACAGTCATTGAAGGCAAAAAAGAAACGGGAGAGAAAGCTCCATGTTTCTATTGAACTTCTTCATAGTGAAGATTTCCTCTCTGCTATGTTTCTCGTTGAAGCCGCATATCAAATGCGGGTTAAAAAACAAACCAAAGCTGCTATCTCTACTCTTGACAAGGTTTTTTATTTTCCTTTTATTTTTACCTTGAGTCTTATTTTTTTCCTTTCATCCAAAAGACAAAAAAAATCTCATCTCACAGCCACAAAAAGAATCTCTGTTTGCACAGATTCTTTTTTTGTGACAAAGAGGAAAGGGAGGGGGAGAAAAAAAAAGTTTACAATTTATTTTGACACAATAACAACAAGTAGCATCGGAATACATAAAACATGAAAAGAATACATTCATCATTCTTAATGACATTGAGGGAGGAGAGAAAATCAGAAATTCACATGGCATGAGAGTTGTGTGAATTAAAAATACTATGTAATTATGTTTTGAATGACGTGTCAATCTGTTAAAAAAACTTTTATGTATAAATCTTTACATTACAAATATATGTGTATGTATGTGAGGCTGTTATAGGTTTAAAAAACAAAAGAAAATTTAGAGATGGAGAGGAGCTAAAGAAAAGGGGGAAGTGTATTGTACAAAATTGTGAAATATAAATTGACTATGTATTTAAATTGAAAACTTTAAATTAAATTCTATTTTCATATTCTCCTCACTCAACAACCAGGCTCTTGAATTGAATCCAACACATAAAGCAGCCCTAGTGGCAAGGAGCCAGTGTCATTTAAAGTTGGGGGATGCAGCCGCTGCTCTCAAAGATGCTGAAACTTCTTTTGATGGAAATGACACGTACATCATGGGACTCTATCAGTATGCTGAGGCTTTGTACAATCTTGGACAATTTGAGAAAGCCCTCATTGCATATCACAGGTGATGACAAAGAGAGAGAGAGACAAAGAGAAAAGACAGACAATTTTTTTTCATAAAATAACAGACATTTTTTAAGACTATTATGCAATTTTTTTAAAAACTTTTCTCCCTTTTCTTTTATTCTTTTGTAAATATTGAATATTTCTTACTTTTACAGAAGATGTCAAGTGGAAAAAGTTTTTTTTTACTTGTCCTTCCGCTTATCTTTGTCTCTCTCTCTCTCGCCCTCTCATTTTTTTGTACTCTTTGATATATGGTTGTAATAAATTTTATTGTTTGTTCGTTTAAAACTTTATGCTTTCTTTTTTTACAAGAAAGAATAGAAAAAAATAAGGACCTCCACTTTAGGTGGAAAGTTTTTTCACAAGTGAAATTCAATGAAAAAATAAGAGTGCCCACTTTTATCATTTACAATTTACACATTTTATATCATTCAAGTACTTTTACAATAGTACAAGATACTCATCGACTCTTCTATTTGTTTCCTTTTGTGTTTTCCTATTGATTTGTCTATTTTTCTATGGTATTGTATAAAAAAATAAGGGGTGAAAAAAAATTTGTGAGGGCATGAAGAAGAGTAAAAAAATGAAGGAAAAAAAATATTGAATTTTTTAATTTTCAATGCAGAGGGTTTCGTATCAGAAAAGTTGAAGCCTTCCGTATTGGAATACAAAAGTCACAAGAGGCCATCCGACGTGCCATCGGCGGTACGTATAACATATAACCTATCTATATCTTATAAACTTTCTCTCTTACTTTCACGCCGACGTTCATTTCCTTCCTTATACATTTCCTCTTTCTCTTTCTCCATCTCCGTTTTCTATACCAAAGAAGAGAGAGAGAGAGAGGGACCTGTACCTTGTGTAGGTACTTTTATGTGAAATGTTGAGCAGACAGTGTGTGGAGTACGTGTGCACATTACAAGTGCATGTGTGTGGCTATGTGTAAAAATGTGCCCTTCTTTTATTCGATTCCATCTATGTATGAACATGACCGTAAATTCCACCATCTTCTCACATATCTCTTCCCCCCTTCTCTCTCTCTCTCTCTCTCTCTCTTTACTTGACGATCAATGTCTTACAACTTTTCTTTTGCATGTTTTCTCCCTCTTACTTTGTCTGTGTATCCAGATCGTTCTGCGACACAAATAGAAGATTTGGACCAAATTCTACCCCTCATAGATGAACTAGAAGCCTTGGCCAATCGTAAATTTTCATTACAATTTCCATTACTCTTACTCACACGATTTCCATGTGAAATCCTTCCCATGGAGAAATACATTAAAAAGTTTGAACATGATTTATAATGTTGAATATTACAGTCAAGCAAGAGCATTGCTGTGTCCGTCCAGCTACCAATGAATCCGAAATTCTCGGCCGGAAACTGGCAAGTAAATTCAAGGCTCCTTCAAAAGCCCGTTCTCGATGGGTTGCCCGCGAGGTTTTAGGACAGATGGTAAATTATCCACCCCATATTTTTTTATACACATAAATATAAATATTCTTCCCTTTTTTTCTGACGACGTATGTAATCTATAAAAAAATATATCAGGTGTAAACTTTGCTTAACCATCAATTATCTTTTAATATATATTTACAATGTACAGATACACATATTTCACATCTCTCCCATCCCATATCATGTCTACTATTTTAATAGATATTTTTTTTAAAAACATTTTTCAGTACTTTGACAAGGACTATCTCACCAAATTCCTTCATCGGCCTGGTATGCTTTTAACTCTATTTTATCTATTGCTCTAATACAAATATACGTACATATGTATATTCAGATATGAAGGTGTAAAATTCGTTCATTTTTCAAAATTTTTTTCTCTTCTTGAGTATCTTCCATTTTATTCAAATCTAATATTTTGGATAAGTTTAAATAGACGTATATGTACATATATGATGTGTACCTAATAGAGACTATTTCGTATAATATAATACCTTTTCCCCTCTTTGCATATTTGAATTTGGAATTTGACGAATTTTATCTCACACTTTCTCTTTTTTGAATTGAGTTGCACATGGTTATTTGGTGAAAGTCGTGTGTGGGAATGATATGGAGAGGAAATTTCATTGTACATATCTGGGCGTATAAAAGATTATGGAGACAACATGAAAAAAATGTTCATCTCACTTTATTTTCATTCTTGCTTCGTGTAGATATTCAGAGCGATCAGGGAGCTTCTCAAGAGCTCCGTTCTAATGCCAATGAAGCTCTCAACTATTTGGTACAGTTCATTTTTTTTCTTTCTGTGATTTATTTATGTTATTAATGCTTCAAAAATTTTTGGTAAGTTTAATTATAGGTAATTACAGTTGTTTAAAATTAAACACATTTCTCATTTAAATAGGAAATCCGTGAGCAATTTTGGCGACAACAGAATCCAATGTACGCTAGAAAACAAGGACTAAATTTTAACAACAAAGTGAGTTCCTTTTACTTTTTGATCATACGAGATTATGTATATATGTATCTAACTTTCTCCATATGATTATATATAACAAGATAGGATCAAGTAACTAACCAACCAAATAGAGCCATTTTGATGGAAATATTTTGTATTAAGCTTGATACATGAATGCACAATTCATATATGAGCAATAATATTATACTTTTAGAAATTCACATAACTGTGTGTATACATACGTACACACGTCAAATATAGAATTGAATAGCAGACGGCAGAGGAAAAAGGGAAAATTTATAAATGCAGAGAGAGAGAGAGAGAGGGGGAAAGAAAGGAAGAGAAAGTCTAATCTGAATTTATTTTTTATCGTCACATCAACTCATTCCCAGACTCTCTCTCTCTCACTTTTCCTTCCACTTGCCTGACGACAGAACCATACAATAATAATACGAGCTTTTTAGAATTTTCACATACTCCCCATCACTATGTAGGTTATACTCAATAATCGCTGAATCAATCTTTTTTTTTTGACAATGTCCCCAAATCATATTCCTCTCTC
The DNA here is from genome assembly GCA_034700945.1 of Arrhopalites spinosus. Taxonomy (NCBI): domain Eukaryota; kingdom Metazoa; phylum Arthropoda; class Collembola; order Symphypleona; family Arrhopalitidae; genus Arrhopalites; species Arrhopalites spinosus. Next base: position 75,666 of record JAQIVZ010000283.1, read on the forward strand.
TCTGTCATTTCTATGAGAATTCCATACCGAATGAAAATCAGCACCAAATCCAAAGTTATCTTCTCAATAAAAATCCTCTCTATATACCAAAAAACAGACAGACATGGCCTATGTATTTTTTTTACTACTCGTATGTACTATAAAACTTTGACAGTTTTTTTTGCCTAGTAATAATCCCATATTTTTTATATTCTTTTCTCAGTCTCTCACTTTCTCTCTCTCTCCGTCTCCTGTTTGTCTATCCCTGTCCTGATCTCTATAGATCTGTTGCATCCCCCCTGTCTGTATAAATGTAGATATTGATTTTTATTCTTGCAAATTTTTTTTTATTCTCGTATTCAATTAATATTATTAAATTTTGTACATTGTCCTATCTGTACAGATAATGTACAGACGTATATCTGTATATGCCAGGCAACAAAATGGCTTGGCAGTGGCAAGTACCATATGAGAGATGAGATGAAGCCTTGTTTTTTTTGTTGAGTCAACTGCATTGCAATTTAGAAAATATCCCATGATTTTTTATTAGACAATAGACAAATAAATTGAGCCAACGTCATCAAGACTCCAATTGTGCCTGTCTGTTGACAAGAATTGGAGGGTGGTGACCTGAACACATTTTTTTGGACCAAAACATGAAAAAAATGTCTACTTTGGATATACTTCGTTCGAACATAGAAAAAAAGTCACTATAATACTTTTCTCTATAGGTCACCCCCCTCAAAATAGAGCAAAAACAGGAGTAAGTAGTGGAGAAAGGGAGGGAATTAGTCACACTGTCAGCTTGAGTTCTAGTCAACGGTATGTTGGAGCCATTTGTTACTTATCGTTAAAGTTGGGATAGAAAAAAAAGAAGTATAGCTCCTCCTGCTTTCCCCAACTACAGAACTAGAAGTACATCCCTGTTGATGGAAAAGTATATGGAATTTGGCAGTTGTCGGTAATGGTGAAAGGGCATTCCTCTTGTGATGGAATCTTTTCGCTTATGGCCATCCGCTTCTCTCTCTTTCTTTAGTTTCAGTTCACACTCTCTTCCCTGTCTTTAGAGCCACTCTCTTGATAAATTTAGACCTGGTGAAGAAGAGTGAGTGGAGACGTTTCAAACTGTCCATGTTGTGTTGTGTATTCGCATCTGGGGATTTTCTCCTCTTTGACCTTCCATGTGTCACATGGACACGACAACCATCCTAATCTAAATGATGCGCAGGGGACTATGTAGTACCTCTGTACTAGTCCATTATTGTACCTTTTCTCATATTTGTTACACCACCATGTTTTCTCTCTTTCTGAAATATGAAAAATCCATAGTTTCGTTTATTTCATTCCAGAATTATCAGTCCTTGATCTACATAGACCAAAATAAAAACTGAGACCTATCCCTATTCTATCTTTCTTCACTGTACACATACAGTCCTGCACTATAGTACAGGACTAGATATACCTTTTTCAGTAAAAAATTAAAGTATCATAGTTATAGTCACGGTATATACAGATACTGATATAAAATATGAGAGCGAAAAACTGTGAAACTTTTTTTATGGGAAAAGAAGAAAGAGAATAGTGGGGCGGAAAAAATTTAAATATAAATAAAACAACATTCTATAAAAAAAAAAAGTATATTTGTATATAGTATACCATTGCATTGTGGCAAAAAAAGAGAGAAAAGGCAAGAATTTATACATATGACTGCTATACAAAGGATGAATAGACAGAGCTTCTATTTTACAAAAAAAAGTTCAAGTTTTGACTAAATTAGATTCTCATGTTTCCTAATTTAAAAGCACTTCACTGAGCTTACAACAATTCTAAAAGGAAGAGAGAGAGAGAGAAAGCTGGTGAAATGGAGAAATATTTAAATATTTATATATCGCAACTGTATAAAAGAGAAAAAGCTCTCACCTCTCTCTCTCCCTTTTTCTCTGACACTAACTGGGAAGAGTATGGAATGTAGACCATGTTCTGTTTGAAAGGTATAATAATATGTATAGATGTAGGTTGTACAATAGACAAGACATAAAAAAATCTGGAATAAAACTACATGCCATGTCATGACTCGACCTCCATTATGGTTAGTTGGTTGGTTAGCTATGGGATCTAGATTATGTATGTATACAGTAGTACAGTCTCATGAATAATATTAAACGTAGAGAGAGAGAGAGAGAGAAAGCAAGAGAAAGAAAAATACAATGGTTTCATGGGAAAAGAATGAAAAGAAAATTAATACATTGTATTAAATGTATGATGATTCAATATTACAGATGGTCCTTCAATACGAAGAACAAGAGCGAGAACGACAAGAGGCTTCCAGGAGAATTAAAATAGATGCAGCCGAGGGTGCTGTCTTGAAAAATATAGCTCTCATTCAACACGGTAAAGAAAATACAAATTCTTGTACTTCGTCTACCTTTAAATCAACCACAGCATTCAAAAAAACTTTTAAAACCACAGCGCTCGTCGTAACCTCTACGTCCCCCACCACCACAACTATCCCACCAACCGTCAGAGTCAACTCTCCCATGATGAGTATGACGGGAAACGACAGCTTAAGTCAGCGAAAAAATAGACATGAGCCGAGGGCAACAAAATAAAAAAAAATTCAAACAAACTTTTCAATTCTGTTTGTCCTACTCGAGTACCAAGAAAGAAAGAGAGAGAGAGAGAGAGAGAGAGAAAACTCTCTTATGATATGAATCGTATAAAAACATGAGGAAAGAGGAAAAAGAAACTTTCTTCCTCCCTTTTCCAAAAACTCTCTCTCTCTCTCTCTCGTTTCAAGTATTTTTTGTTCACTCTCATGGAATGAATTTGAGAGAGAAAACATTTTGTCCACACATCAGACAAAGCAAAAACTCTGATTGGAGCCAGTAGCTCATGGCTGTACAGAATTCTCTCTCAAAGACATTACTTTGAACTGTGTCTGTGTGTGTGGGTCTGTAAATCTGACCGTGAATCCTGTCCCATCAGGTTTTCTAAAATATGTCAAACTCTAATTGATACCAGTGGAGACACCTTATATGACCCTTTTTCCCCCTTAAAATTTAACTTATGGTCTCTCTCTCTACACTGTACCATACATAATAAGATAGATAGATAAAGTGAAAGAAATGGAAAAAAACATGTCAAATACTATTCTTTCTTATCCTTCAAGACCTGAGGGCCACAAAAAACAGCCTTAGTACAGATGACAGAATTTTCTCTCTCTCTCTTTGAACTTTCAAGATTTTCTCTCGCACTCAACTATTCCTTTGACTTGAGAATTTAGATGTATCTATTTGTTGTAAAGTTTGACAAATCAAAATCAAATGCAAAAGAAAATGTAATAAGCATCTTATATAGTATTCAGTCAACCGAAAACATTTTACTTTTTGATATTAGAGACAGCGCAAAAAGATTCAATGCAATGCAATGTAGGGACAGAAAGACATAGACAAGTTTTTAACATGAAAAAAGGTACTATTTCCATCAAAATGTGGATACAATACGATATGGCTGTATGTATGATATATTTATATATGAAAATATATTATACTTTTCTAGATAGAACCATTTGAGATTGACAGAGTCACAAGACTAACATGGAAATAATACCTTTTTTCTCTCTTTTTTTCTCTCTATTCTTCATATTCCCGCATCATTCTATCCCTCCATCTCTTACATACGACTCTTGTTCCGTCGTTTCTTTCTTAAAGAAACAAAAGTATTACTTACACCTAAACAAACTAGGCAAAAATTACTTTCTCTTGAGTAACATCAAAAGCTACTTTCATTTCGTCATCGTCTTGACTCATTCCCTTTATTCTCTCTCTCTCTTTCTCTTCAATTGAATTCCCAAAGAAGGCCAGAGAAAGAGAGAGAGAGAGAGAGAGAGAGAACAAGATTAAATTTGTGATCAGAAATAAACCTTATCTTTCTTCATCTCTCTCTTTTGTACAATATATATAATATTTATATGTCGTCAGTTTGCGCATCGTAGGTATGAAGACACATTTACTCTCTCTATCTCTTTTGATCCTTCTAAATAAGCACTTGAGAAGAGAGAGAGAAAGCGAGAAAGAGGAGACGTGCGTCATATGTCCCTGTCTGTGTATTTAATGTGAGTAATATAGATGATATTTGGTAAACTTGTCCCAAGTAATATTGAAAAAGTAATATTGTAGTGATGTTAGCTGGAAAAAATGTAATTATATTTGTTTCCATTTGGGCAATTCAATAATAAAAAAAAGCAAAGTTGTGATATAATGCCTTGAGGAAGAAAATATTTTGTATAAAAAATACATCCACCATTTATACAATTTCTGTCATCTCTTATCACTTGACTGGATGATATGCAAAAAAAATGTTTTTTTCAACTCACAACATTATTTTTTCCTCTCACATGACATACCATTAGCTCAAAGGGCTTTGACCGTGTCATCACCACATGGAACTGGAGCGAAAAAAAAACTTTTTTTTTGCATGACAGTGCATGTACAGTGCATATTATGACTGGGCTGCATAAATATACACAAAAAACTACTGTACACTAGTTGGTTAATAATAAGAGTTTGGTGCTTACTGTAAACATTTAGGATGATGAGTCCCAACAGGAAACACAAACTAATCTGATGACTAAATAATGAGGCATGAGTTTAAGTTTGAAAATGGGGGTTTGAGAGAAAACTTTTTGGTTTATGTAATGGAAAGATTATTATAAACTAAAAAGAGTTTGTGTATAATATAATATAAGAAAATGCGTATTTGTATGCGAATTTTAGTTATAAAATTTTGTTCAGCTCACAAGAACTTGTGCTGGAGAAATGTGTTGTTGTTGTATTTATATTTATGTTTATGGGGAATTAATTAGCTTTGTCAATTGGACGAGCAAAGGATTGTCAGCTGGAATGTGATAGGACAATGAGGCAAATGAAGGAGATTAGTGTACGACTACTCCCTCGAAAGCCAGAGTTTATGTGCCAAATACTTCACTACAAAGGTCTCGCATTCATGAAGCAAAAGTTGTTTGACAATGCTGCAGAGACTTTTCAACAGGAATTGAATATAGCCACAGAGAAGTATAATAATAATAATTTAAAACTTATTCAAATTTACAGTTCTATTTAATCTCTTGACTCTATTCTCTCTCTCTATCTCCTTCCTTTCTCTAAAACATAAAACTAAACACCCTTTCTCCTTTCATTTTCTCTATCTGTTCTACATTATGATGAACCATAATGAGCTTGACTTTGACAGAGTCTGTTGTCTTTCTCTCTCTCTGTCTGTTATTATTAGCTTATGTATAATATATATTATGGTGATGATCAATATTTGATTATGATATACCTTGTGATAATAATTTTCCAACTATACTTGACAGTCGAATGACAGATGTCAAAGGCAGAGCATTGGATCATTTAGCAAGAGCATATGCCCTCAAAGGATCTTATGCTGATGCCGCTGAAATATGGGAGACGAGAATGTCTATGACCAAAACTTCTCTCGAGAGAACTTACTTATTTCATGAAATTGGACGATGTTACTTGGGTAAGTACATGGAAAGCTCTCTTGAACCTCTTGTTTCTTTCTTCTTTTTATTTTATTTAGCTAAAGAGAGAGAGAGAGAGAGTTTGTATGTTTAGTGTTGTGTATGTTGTACTATAAATGTTCCTGAAGCCACTAATTCAATATGGAGAGAGAGAGCAAGAGGAACAGGGTGTTTCAGTTTATGTATTATGGGTTGTTCAAGAAACTTTGACGGGGATCAATCTGTGTACATTATGAACTTGAATGAGGACATTGATGTATATGATGAGAGAGAATCATGTTAATCATGGTAGAATGTAAACAGAGACTAGATATTTCGTCTGCTCAATTCAAACTATCCATCTTATATCTCTAGTACAAAGTGAAATTCTGTCGAGTGTGCAAATCTTCATTCACTTTCTCTCTCTCTCTCTAGCTCTTTCTTCGTGAGATTTACTATTTACATTATTTGATCAAACTATTATGTTTGCAGAAATGAACAAGGCTGAGATTGCCAAATACTATGGAAATCAATCTCTGGACGAAGCTTCCAAGATCAATGACACTATTTGGATGATGAACGCCCATATTCTCCTTGGACAAGTTGAAAGTAAAACTTTTATTTTATAATTTTAATCTTTTTCTCAAACTTTTCTATTATATTTATATTCAACCTAATCCATTAGAAAAATAATTCCCATTACTGTATGTTACAATTTGCTGACACGGAAAAGTTTTAGAAAATGTACATTTTTATCATTAATTCACGTCAGAATATATGAGAATATATAAGAATCAGCAAATTTTGGTGTTTTTTTTATGTAAAAATGCTTTTCATGAAATTTTCATGCCAAATTGAAAATGTTGGACAGTATAATAAAATAATACACAATAAAAAAAGACTGTCTGTGGTGCATAAACAAGTAAATAAGGTCAATGTCCATACTCTAGTCACGTTTTTTTCGGTACAGTCAAGTTTTGAATGTGTTATGTGTTACGAGTGAGTAGTTTTTATGTTTTCTCCATTATTTCAAAGCACCTATTCTCTTAAAGTGCTTTTACTCTGATCCCTATGTAAGGGAAAAATACCTCTATAAAATGAATATTAGAAAGACAATATATTTAAAGGTTCATTCCCAGAATAAAAAATTAGTACCCCCCAACATCGAATTACAATAAATGTCACTGACTAATATAATTTTGATCCCATTGATTGTCAGTTTTATCTTTTGTTTCTAGAACTAGAAAGGACTCTTTTGATAATAGAATCAAAGTCAAGTCTCAAGTCAAGATGTCAAGACTCATTAGTAGGTTCATTAATAGAGTAGAAAGAAAGAGGTAGAAAAATCTTTTATTTGGATTTGGGATGAGTGTACCCCCCTTCAAATTAGGGACCATATTGACCGGGTTTGTAGTTGTACACAACAATATATATGTCGCAGTTGATTTAGTAAGACCAGATAATAACCAAACTACCCAGTTGAAAACCATACTACCTAGTTA
>JAQIVZ010000284.1:0-82658 GCA_034700945.1 Arrhopalites spinosus
TCAAAATGAAATTTACACAACTTATTCACAATTAAATTCTCTACAATGTAGTTTTTTTTTCATTTTGAAAAACCGCCTCCGTCCATGTTTTTTATGGTCTCAAAATCTATTCTCTTTAGTTTTAAAACGCACCTTATTTTTTTCAGACACTACATAATTTAATTGTATTCGTTTTATATGTACATTATAAATAAAATAACCACACTTATTCCTGTCGTCGTAGCTTACTCAGTTCTTCTTCAGTATTGGTCTGAATTGACTGAAATTTTAGTATTTCATGCACGTTCAATCATAGTAAATACTCTGTGTACACCATCCTTCTATACCTCGTGGTGATTGTACTAAAGTCATTAACGATTTAATTTTTACCTTTAGATAGTACACAAGTTTCTTTAGAATAATGTTTATCATTCTCACTATTCTCTTAGCTATTGCATTCGACATTGGACAACCAATCAGGATGGACGGGTTACGGAATAAAAATTTCTCAAAATGTGAAAGATTGTGTGTACCATTGGACCTTTGTCCGGATTTATTTCAATTATTAGACAATCCAACGGCATGGAATATTAAATTTATTCAAAGAGCCTCTTGTGGTTTTACGACTAAAGGAGATCCATTAGTCTGGTGTGACGATGCAATATGTCATGACCGTATACTACGAGAAAGGCCTACTTTGCCAAAAGAGAAAGCAAACAATGGAGAAAGTGAACATTGATTGACACTGTCAACAAAAGTTTTGCTTTTCGTCCATCTTTTTGTGTTCATGAGTCATTCAACCCAAACTTCTCAAGGTATTCACTATATAGATTTAAACATTAGTTTGGACCAATTATCAACTTTAACTACTTTTGTTATTCCTTGCAGACCTGTACATCAATGTGACTGGCAAAGAAACAAAGAAAATGGAGATGAACATTCTAAATTGTAATCAACTAGAGTGTGTACAAAAACAATGACCGTATAAAATAAAGTTGTCATCTAGCTATCACAGTGTCTAGTCATCATTAATTTCAGATAATATAAAACTATGACAGTTGGCCACTAATCGTTATAGGATTTCCGGCAGTTCTAGATCTAGCCTTTTCATTGATGAATTCAATTTTACGGCGTTATTCAATACCAGGAAAGCTCATTTTCAAAGTATGGCAAATATTGTTTTAAATTGTTTTTTTTACAAAAATACATAACTGAATAAAAATTTTTAGTAATCTGCCACATAAGAGCAATTAGTAAAGTATGAGAGATTGCTATTTACAAAGCGTAATTCTATTTCATGACACTATTAAATTTCAACATGCGATATGGTAAGCATTTAAATTAAATTCAAGCATGCACTTTTGGACTTCATATTAATGGTTTCTTGTTTTAAAATGTTTTATTCATGCAACTATGGTGCATTTTTTTTTATTACTTGTAGACATGTATGGACCAAATAACTTTATCATTCTTTAACAACTTTTCTGAATATACACAAATAAATAATTTGGGCTGATTGTATTGCACATTTAGCGATTTAACACAGAATAAAGATCGTAATAAACGTTATTGACATCGAGTTACATCGTTACAATATATTTTTTTAACACACAATAATAATAATAGTTTTCTCATCAAATTCGATATTAAGCGGTGGCGATGTTGCCTGGAGCTATTCGGTTAAGTTAATTAAGTTACGAAGAGGAAACACAAAACAGAAAAAGGCAAATTCTTTTTTTATAATATAAAGCGACAAAGCAAATCAGTAATATTATCATTGAGAACTGATTTTTCCTAAATAACTTTGTGTAGTCTTAGCATAGAACGTTTTAATAATAGTTTAACTATTATAGTTATATATATTAGTTCCAATACTGGATATTAAATGGTTAATTACTAAAGCTACTTAATAAATAATGAGACAAGGTGAAGAATAGTCTAAGTTAAGAGATAGCAGTTATGAAATTAGAGAAAGAGTGTTTATTTACAAATCTTATATAATCTCTAAAGCTAACCAAAAAAATACTACCACCAGCCCCTTTAATATGTACATCAAGATTGATTTAATATAATATTAAGAAACTTGATTGTATGAGGGTGTCAAATAACCTGTTTTTTGGATTCTCTCTCCATTGAAAATACAAAACATAAAAGATGCAAATTAAATTCTCTACGAAACTATAATTTTTGATAAATTTCCTGTATACATATTATCATATTACGTATATATATCAATTATATCCTAAATATATATCCTGGAAAATGAATGGTTATTTGACACCCTGTATAAGTCTGTAATGCAAACACGTACAAATATATAGATTATATGGAAGTTACTCTGGATATAATCCTAATTAGAAACTTTTTCGTGTTAGGACAATTTTTCTCGTAGAGCTCTTAAAGTTCATCGCCAGATTTGATTTTGAGGAAACATAATTGTCGCATATAAAATGCCCTTCCCTCACCTTTTTTGTATGTAGGTGTGTTTGTGTGTGTGAATGCTGATACGTTGTCGATGAACTCTTCAGTCATCTAGTTCATTCATTAAGTCAGAATAAAGTGTTCCCTTCTTCACCCCTTTCACTTTTCCCTTTCCTAGGCCAACTTGCTGAAAAGCTGTGCCGGTAATTTCGGCACTCACTTTTCCCAGCCCGCCAGGCTGTTGGAATGAGAAACGAGGTATTTTGATGAGAGGCTCATCTGATTCCTCAGAGTTCCATTCATCATATGCTGGACGTGCCTTGTTAGCAACTCCAACACCAACCCCCATCATTGTTCGTGATCGTCCTGTCATTACAAAAACATGAAAAAAATTTATTCATTTGATATGTGGTATAATTTTAACTTAAACTACAAATAAGTGCTATGAAAAATAAGGCTATATTAGATCTATATAAATGATATCAAAAGCATTAAAACAGAAACAAATCAAAACAATTGCTATTAACCTGAGAGGGACGTGTTAGGATTGGAATCTTCGAAAGCTGACATGACAGCGTTTTCTACATCTGCCTGTTTTTTGCCATTGTGTACTGTGGGGAGCACAACTAAGGCCAAAGAAAGGATGAGTACTAGCAACGTTGTAGCTGCGGGAACTAAAGATGAAATAAAAATCACACATTAGTAAATAAATTCATGTTACAAATTTGAGAAAACTGCCTCTCTATACAACTGATTGTGTGCATGTAATCAGTTTATTGTAAAATTTTAAAATTTCATTGAACTGTTGTATGTATCGTCATAATGACGTAAATTACAATAAAACTTGTTAAAATACTTACCAACGCTGTGGTTGCCAACACCAGGATTGGCATTTGTTGTTGGTGCTTTAGTAGCATTTGTCAGTGCAATCTGCAATCGTTTCACTTGTGCAGATAATTTGGAATTTGCTATTTCTAAAGTTCTCACCTAAAATAATAAACAAATGAGAGTTGAAGGCTTGTCATACAATTTATGGTTTTTCTATTATAAAATTATTAAAGACTAATGTTTTTATATAAAAAAGTAAGTAAATATTATGGTTACTAACTTTCTTTGACAAGTTAGTCTTCTCCTCTTCAACTTCTTGAACTCTATTATAGGAGAAAAACAAATAAGTTATACGTAATAACCACAATTCATGGGACAAAAAATATTGTCTTGTTATGTAATACAAATATTTTTAAATTTGAAAAAATAAATAATAGAAAAATTTATACTTTTGTTGTAGCTTGTCCAAGTATTCCTTCTTTCGCTTTCTAGAATCTTGGGCTGAAATTTTATTACGAATCTTTCGTCGGATACGTTTTAACTCTCTTTCTTCAAACTTTGTCAGGGGGTAATGGGTGGGCAAAGCGATTCCTTCTGTTGATGTCAATAAATCAAAAAATGTTAGACAATGTTTTCTATTTGAAATAAGTATTGTTTTAAAGAGACTTGCCTTTTGATAGTAAACGCTTTTCTTCATCTAAAAAATATTTTGGATCATAAACAATAAAAATTAGATTACCAATTTTAACGGGCATCAATAATTTAAACACAATTAATCAGCATTTATGTATTGACTTACCAGAAAGTTTCAACTCATGGTAGGTATTTTGTTCTGCACATCCCGGAGACGAGTCCATCACCTCTTCCTCAATCAAATCTTCTGGTTGCAATATTTGAATTGCCTACAAAATACATACATGATTTTTATCAAAAAATTCAGAACGTTTCAAAAAGCACTTTTATGTGGACTCAAGGAAGCATCTTCAAGGAATACGTATAATTTCAGATTAAAACTTACAGCAGAATGACACTTATTTTAAAAAAATGCCTAAGAGTTACTTACACTCTTCACATATAACTCTCTTTGAGAGTTTAAAGCCTGTTTTTATAATAAGAAATAAAAAAAATAACATAGATATGTATTCTGATTTTTACTTCAAATCATACACCTAAATACTAAATCTAAATTGTACACATGTTATGTGTACATTAAAAATTTGTATAAGAAAATTTGAGTCTTCTTATACTTTTAAAAAGCTGTCATCATTTGACGACAGCTACTCAGACTACTAAATTTGTCTTCTGGCATCCGTAAAATTTTCATTGCTAGTATGTTTCATAGCCTATGTCATATGTATTGGCAATTAGCATGCATTTTGTAAGAATGATTTTACTTACATGTCCAGCTCGAACTTTGACTCCAGCTGTAACAAGAATACATAAGAAAAATAAAAATTAGTATTGCCTAATTTTTAAAAACAAACGTCATTCATCGAATAGACAAAAAAATACTTACCGGGAAGGATTCCTACTAATTGAACAACTTTTACATTGTGATTATGGTCTTCATACTGATCGGACGAGAGGGAACCAGAAGATGCTGAGCACGGTGATAAGACTTCTTCAGCAAGGGTGTAAGAGATCACTTCTGTATTCAGAATGAAAATTATTTTATTTTAAAATGCGAGTCTGGTATGTACATGAGAGAACGAACTTGATTAAATTTATGTCTCACCTGAAGAGTCCACATCTACATCTATGACTTTTTCCGCCTCTTCTGCCTCAATTTCTTGGTCCAAAGAATCCCCTGGAATTTTGTCCCCATATCGAATAGACTCCAAAAATTTATCCTCGTCCAAACACCAGGTTTCCTACATGAAGAGAATAAAATATTATTCCAGATTTCATTAGCTGAATTTTTACTTGCTCACACTCTTCATTTTTTAAAAAAAATGAATACACTAGTTTGAATTTTAATATTGTCAATATTGGATATGGTACTTACCCCACCCAAAATATCAAAAGCCTCATCTTTTAATAAAGTATCCTTTGAATTCAAGAAAATATCAAGCGGGTCCATGTGGGACGTCATTGTGGAAACGAATTATTATACAAATTACCGTGTATATATAACTCACAGGTTACCAGTAACCTGTAATGAGAACAAGTAAAAATATATTGAATAAATTTAAATCCACAGAATGAACATGGTGTTGACATTAACTGTGTTGAGATACGCACAGGTAGGGTAGGTAATAATATATGTAAGTCTCTTCATAATTTAATACTTAATCACAACTCTATATTACACACATTTAAAGCACGTGTTTCTTATTTATACAGTTGAAACATCTTTCTGAACAAAAAATTACCTACTACTAATCCTATATCACCTATAGTCTGTTCAATCACATTTTTTTATTGTATTGATACTCACCATAGTACTTATGATAATAAAGACTAAAACTTTATGAAAAAAACTAATCATTCGAGCCAGGACAAAAAAAATTGGGTTATTGATAAAGCAATATCGTGCTACTTTTGGTTTTGTTAGTTGCTAAAATAAAAATGGTTTCACAAGCTTGTTTTGTGTGTGTACGGTGTGTCTGTATTTTAACACTGACGATGAACCTCATTAACTGTTGTATATTATATATCCTTCATAAATGGTGCATTGTCGTAATTAGTTTCATGTTGTTGTTTCTTGTGCATTTATAATACGACCAGTCAATTGAGCCAATAAAGTACATGTACATAAACATTTGTTGGACACAAGGAGCACATACGTAAAAAAGTCAAGTCGTCTTTTGACAAAATTGTGACTATACAGCAGGTTTGCGACTTGATTTTTCAGTCCATCATTGACTTTATTTTTTGGTAACGCATGCACTTTTTTTCCCAATCTAATATTACTAGGTAGTGCATCTTCTTTTAATCTTTTCAGATGAGTAAGCAGCAATTAACCATACAAGTCAAAATATCTTGACTTTTCTACATAATCATTTCCTTCACCTTAGATCTTTATATAGTAGAAGTAGAGTTTTATCGATTCCAATATTTCTAATGTCAATAATATTTTTTGTATACTTTTTTTCAAAAATAGAAAATTAAATCGCAATTAAACTAGTAGTGAAAAAAATTATTTAGTGTATATATAGTAGTGTGTGTGTAAAAAACTGGTTCATTTTTAAACACAAAATACAAAGTACAAAACATTAATGTATCCTTGAAAGATTAATTATTTTAAATATGAACGATATACGATAGTAAGTACTACCTCTACAAGTCAAGTTATAAAATATGGCTAGTTTTTGTAGTTAAAGATAAGACTTCACCGAAACTGTGATCAAACTCTCTCTTTGTACAGTATATAAAAGTTTATATACTATAAACATAGTATCATTAAAAAAAAGTTGAAATACATTGAAATAAAATAATAAAAGTATTTAATCATCATCATGACTAATACATATCGGCACAGAAAAAAACAAGCATGCTTCTCAAAAAGGGTTTAGTCCATGCTTTTATATCCAAGTTAAGTCGTAGTCAATTCAATATGGGTTAATTTAACTGAAAACAGGTTTTTGTTTTGATACATATGGTGGGATTTTAATGCCAAACCGCACACTACTATATGCAGAGATATACTACTACTAACTATGTACTTACGCTGACTTGATCATGAGTAAAGCGTGTTAAAATACGGCATGGTCGTTTACCTACCATTTGTATTTCAAATCAAATTCTTGTCATAAAAAAAATATGTACAAAAATCCAAAATTTCTAAATTCAAAGAAAATTTACATTTAAAAATGAAAGAAAATTTTCTATCCAATGAATTCTAGCCGGAAGAATAAAAATCTGTACAGAGAAAACAATAAATAAAACATATTTTTTTGTAAAAATTTAAACTAATCAAAATACTACAATAATACTGAAACTCTCATACAATTAAATTAATTAAATTTCAACTCTTTTACAAAAATATGGTTGCCTTTGAAAAAATATGATATTTGAACTGTCAAACCCTTTTTTTTCCTCAAGAAATTTTCCATTTCAAAAATAGAAGAAAAATAGACTAGAAACATGTGGTAAAAAATGGGTATAATTACATCAGACTTTAAAATTTGTCATGAAAAATATAAAAACAAACACAAATCCTTTTTAATGCTACACCTTAAATTATAATTATAATATAAAATATTCAAAGTCAGAAAAAAAATGCGGCGTAATAAAAACGAAAAATGAAATGGAAATTTCGAGACTTACCGGTGTGGTCAGCGAAAAATGTCGAGATTGGAGCACTACGAATAATAATAATAATGTATTGGTCCGTACAAATCCGAGTAATTTTAACTACGTTGGACTCCAATTTTTAAAAAAAGATAATTTTTGGTTAAACTTTATTTTAGCCCTTGGGCTGAAGAGAGTCCAAGCAGAAAAAGAAGGAATAGTTCAACATCTGGCTGTCAATTTTCCTGCACTCACAGCGAGTAGTTTTTTCTCTATGTACATCATTAAATAAAAGTTGTTAAAGTAAATAAGAGATTTTTTTTTAAATGTTAGAGTTAATGTAAATGCCAGATAAAGTCATAAACTGAGGTTCTACTCAAAATCTCCTGCATACATAAAATGTTTAATTCCATCTCTCTCCCACTTGTCAAAAAAGGTGTAGTACAGTAACTACCTTTAGTCATTTTAACAAAAGGCTTTTCTATTGAGAATCTGCAAACACAAAGTTTTGCAAAGGAACGGCATTTTCGCTACTATGCATTATTAACATTCGGTGTTATTCAACTTTGCAAAAAGTTGACTTGACAAACTAGATGGACACACATAATGAAAATTTAACAGCGTTTCAAAATTACTTTAAAAAATTACTCACTGTAAAATCTCTCTCCCGTGTCTCATCATTCCATAAGGTGTGCCCTTATATTGTCAGTTGGAAATTTTTATGAAAAATAAATGCATTTCTTTTACTAAACAATGAGCCCAAGTTTTTATTGTACCATTTTTTTGTGATTAAATAAATTATTTTAGAGTATTTTGTTGAACTTGGTTGACAAATTAATTAATTAATTTAATTAATTTTCTTAAATTAAGAGTATGTATTTGCAGCAAAATATTTTTGTATGAAATAAATTATAAATATTGATTTTATTTTATGGCGTATTACATGTGAACACTTCATAATCTGCCAAGGCAAAATGATAAGACGGTGTCATTAATTCTGGAGGATCTTGACTACTTTCATATGAATGAGGAAGATTGGAATAAGAGTCTGTATTATTATTACACATTGAGGAAATGTAGAGATCAGCTCCAGCTCCAAATATAGGTCCACTACTGAGATAAAAATTAATTTAAATTAATAATCAATAATTTTTTTCTCAAATATTATTTTCTTCTCATAGACTAAACAATTTGTATTGCAAAATTAATTATTATTTTTTATTATAAATTTATTATAAAAAAATTTAGTGTAATGTACGAGCAAGGACAAATTATTTTTCATTTTTTAAAGACAATGTCCCATGTATAATATTTTTCTGACTTGAATTAATGAACTTACTTTGAGTCATGACATACTGAAAAATGTTTTTTGACTACATCAAATTTTCTTGAACTATTCCCATTAAAACAGAATAGAAAAGCCTTATGGGAGGTGGCATACCTAGGGCTGTTATAAAATAATACAAAAGTCAATCAAATTATAACAACACAAAGGGGAAAAAGTCAATAATTGACTTGAAGAGGGAGAGAGAGAGAGAGGGAGAGTAAACAAGGGAAGAAAAAAAAATTACGTCTTTGATCGAGTCCATGGCACATCTGAGAAGCCACCACAAATCCAATAATTTGATTCATTTCGTAAATTCGTTTGGGAGGACTAGAGAGAGAAAAAAAATACAAGAAATTACAAGGAGAAAAATCATTTATACACATCATGAGTAATCAATACAAAGTAAATCGATAATGAGTAAATTGACTACAAAAATAATTGTAAAACTAAAGATTTGTCAAATCAAATTCTTCCTTGTCAAACTACCCCACCAGTACTGTCAAAGTAGGCATGTAATTAAAGAAACAAATTCTTTACATAGTTTTGTACATAGTACATGTATAACAATTTCTAACTTTGAACAAAAAAAGTGACATTCCACGAGGACCACGCACTTTACTTGGATTTCGTCTACAAGTACTCTCCAGCTTTATACCCCCTCCCAGCTCCCGGGTTTCACTCTACCTATGTACTTGACTCACTTGTACTTTACATGAGAGTTTACAATGACTACATATAATACTCAACAGAACATCCGTAGTTTATTTACGTATACACAAACCATTGAAAGATTCATGTTGTTGTTTTAACTTGTTGCTGATAACATGAAAAACTCTACTACACTTGTGAAATTTAACTAAACAAAATATTTGGCATATTTCCTCCATCTCCCTCAGCTTATTATAGTACCCGTTAATTTGGGTAAACCTGCTTCATTTTATTTGTTCTATTATTGTGTGCTCCATGTTAATATATTTGAATCTCTTCTCCTTAAAATTATGTATGTAAAATACAGAGAATGAAAAATAGTTTTGACTAATGGTCAATTCATATTGAATGAGAAAATTCCATGGAAATAATATCTTGACAATGTTCTTCCTGTGTATGTACTATAACTATTAGAATGACCAAGTTAAAATGTAGGAAATAGTTTGAGATATAAATGTATTGTACGAACATCTTGAATGAGGGCGACGACAAAAGTAGGAGTAATTCCATCACATTGATTATGAAAAGACTCGGCTCCATAGCCATGAAGTGAGGCACGATAGATACATCGCCATGACTGTTTGGATGATCCATACCATTCATTTAACTTTCTTCCCAACATAATCCTCTCATTGTTAATTATGGATGAGGACTGGAAGAGTCTTGAGGAGGAATTTCGGGGAGCTAGTCGAGGATCTTGGTCTTGAAATTGATGTGGTAGGGCAGCAAAACGATACCTTTCTAGTGATAAAGCCATTGGAACGCAACCAGTTGGTTCAACCTCTTCAGCAAATACTCGAGAGTCTACAACACCAAAATTGTGTAAACTTAAATGTGAATAATCTTTCTGTCTTTTTTTTTAATTCTTCATTATTATTCCATAGAGATCTCTCTCGAGAAAGAGATTTTCCAAAAAAACGGTTGTACATTTCACGTTGTTGTTTGCTAGCTCATTTTTTACAGTAATCTTTCTTAATTGTTAAATCTACTAATCTCAAGGATTTACCTATTAGGAGAAGCCGTACATGGGAAATGACGGGTGATAAATATTTTGCAACTTTAAGCCTCTCTGACTCTGACCAACAACTCACATGAGTATCCACGCCAGCTTGAAATTGAGCCCAACGGAGAACACATCTCCAAATTTCTTCTTCTTCTAAACATAACTGCATTATAATATTTTGTTTGTTATTTTTTTGAAAATTAAATTTTTTAAAAAATAAAATGAGCTTGTTATTTTTACAGTCTTTTAAAACTCACGCTGTCAGCATCAATGAGGGCAATTAAACATTGTTGAGAAATTGAGAGGAACCCACTCGTCTGTAAAACATCAGCAGCATTTTCTCCAACAAAGGCAATACATCTATCAATAATTCGATCCATGTATTTTTTTCCTTTTTGTTTGGCAACGAGAGCTGCATTCAATAAATTGAAGGCATTACTTGGCTCTAAACTTCCACAAAGAATTTCTTCACAAGTCCCCACAAGATCCTCCATATCTAAAAAAATAACAAAATTTAATTTAACAATTATTTTTGACATGCCTCACCATCACTCAATATTAAAGTCAACTCACCAAATTCTCCTGCGATGGACATGAGATCAAACAGACTGTGTTCATCAATACTGAACTGAAAAGATGTAAAAATAAATAAAAATGTCAAAAAAAAAATAATTTTATCATCCGTATCATCATCCATGGGGTGTAATGGATATTGGCATATTATGGTGATTTTCATCCTACCCCCAAAAAATTTATTCATAAATATGTTAAACATACTAAAAATATTAGTATTAACGTGTGTTTTTTTCTTTTTAAAAAAAGTCAACAAAACTAAAACAAGTAATAAATAATAATTTAGTTTTCAACTTGAAAGTTTCAAGGGAAAAATGAAAATAAACAGAGTGACTGTAATTCCTCTCTCTCTTGTATTTTATACTGTAAATATTATTATTAAATTACCTTCCCCGTGTAAATGTAACCCAGCAATACTCTGAAAACTTCAGGCGTCACATCTTCCTCTTTCCCTACTTTGATACGATACGGTGGACCTAATTTAAAATTGACACAATTTTGAAAATGACCAAAAATTATTTTTCATTAATCTTTGGATGAGACTAGAGTCTTTTAGCATCAAGACTATTCTTAAGAGGGGTAGTCAGTTTCTATAAAATTAATTCTTAAAGAAAATAGAAGGAGGAGGATTAGGACCTGGAATATTAATGTCCTTGTATTTCAACTCGGGCATCACATCAGGGAATCTCGTCTCTCCAATAGTAAAGGCTGAACACCTGAAAGAAAACAAAACACATCTTTCTTTGAGGATGTAAAACAACGGCTGTTCTCCATTTCCTTCATCCTCCTCTCTCTCTCTCTCCATGGGCTTTTAGTTTAGAGAGAGAGAGAGACTCTTATTCTCATGTTGACATGACTCGTTTCTTGTTCTTACACACTTCCCTGCTTTCCTTTGCATACTCTAAAAATAAATCATCCACTTAACACACACCATAATATTCTTCACTTCTCGCTTCCTCATTGTTTGTTTGAATTTCTCTAATTCAGAGAAAAAATGTGGGAGCCTTCAAGAATCACCATTAATTCTCTATTACCTTACAAGACCAAAGTAGTGAGACAAGAACACACACAGAGACCAGGATTCTTCCTTTTACTCTACATTATGCATGTACTCTACATTAAACTACACTACAGACTACAGTTAACCTCATTGTATTTTTCATAAAGATCCAAGCGTAGGAACGTCAATGTTTAAAGTTTAGTTAGTGCAGAGTGTACTGATAGTACAAAAATTGCTTGCTTTGCCTTTGCCTTTTTTTGAATTTTCAAGAAAATGAAGTCTATGTACATATACTGCAGATTTATTTTGTGTTATTTAATTAATCTTCCTTTTGAGTCATGTTACAAATAGAATCTGAGATTTTGTATGATAAAAGAGAATTTCAGAGAGAGAGAGAGCATCTGTTTACCCCTTCTGTGTAGGCTTTTATTATTTAATTAATGGATTTTGTAAGAAATGAGGTGGAATTGACCTTGAAATAAATACTTGTCTTACTCTTTGTCTAAACAACAGTTCCTTGTAATTATCGGCTTAATTAATTACATTCAAAAAATATACAGAATGTGTGCTTTAGTAACAGACAAAAATCAATTGAATATTTTTTCACAACACATCATTATACATTCGTTAAGATTTCTCTGTTTATTGACATGCTTCTTCAAGAAAGAAATAATTATGGGGAAAAGAAAAAAAGATTCGGATAAGTTTTTTTCGTAGGATAAATATTTTGACAAGGTCAAAGTAGTGTGGAACCATGAAAAAGTTGAAAAAGAAATGAATTGAGGAGGCCAAAACCACAAGTTAGTTACAACTAATTTTTACAAACCAGTTCCATTAATTATAGAGCAATTTTCAATCCGATTACTCAACACACAATGTACACATATCAAATATCTTATCTGTATATTTATATGAGAGAAATACGAAATATCTACACATTTGTATGTAAAGATGATTGACCGCATATTCGGACAATTTTTCTATCTACACACTGTTTTACATATAACATTGAATCACGAGTATTTTAAAAAATTAAAATTCATTCGTTAAATGTCAAAAAGAATTTGTCAATTTAAAGAGACAATTTCAATCATCAAAAACGTGTAAAAAAAGACTTGATAAAAAGCCGGTCATTCATTGACATGACACCCAACAATAATAAAAAACAGAAGAAAAGCCTTACCGACTCCTCAAAATGATGGAATGAGCCCTTACAGGGACTTCCTTCGCGCCAACAAGAAAGACTAAATCCGTCGAAGTGACATCCTCTAAAAGAGCTTGTAAATCCTTGAGAAGACGATTCACACCACTGTCAAAACTAAAACTTCTCATTCCCATCTTCAATTTTAGAAATATATTTCTACCTCCAAAACTAATGAATGATCATTGAACGTTAACAATTAAAATAATTTAAAAAGCACAGAGACAGACAAAAACGGGCACAAAAATATTTTTGATTTTTTGGAAAAACTAAAAATCTGACTTGTACAAAACTTGAACACAACATGCATGGGATGATACCCAGTTAAAGAAGCAAGAGAGAGTATGTAAAATACCACACTAACAATTGAACACAAGATACTCAACCTTCCAAATTGCCTCAAGGCTTTCTACCTTCTTATTTTCTCATTGTAGGTATCTACTACTCTCACTTACATACCTGAGAAAAATTTCAAGTGCAAAGATAGGAATGCCGAGGGTACAGGGAAAAGGGTATTTCATCAACAGGCTGCATGAAAGAAAAAATAATATGTATATCCTGTATAACTAAATAGAGTATATTCTTTTCATTTTCTCCATCATTTAGTTTATGGCCATAAACGTAGTAAATATTTTGTCAAGTCTTTTTACAAGTAATAAATGTGGCAAAAATCTAGTCTCTCTCTCTAGCTATTATTACATGGGGGAATTGAATTACATGATGATGATGGGACTGTGGATATATACGTGAACGAAATCGGAATTTTGATTATGTCAAGTAATTTGCTCAGTTGCTTTCAACCATACAACATTCACACACCTGCTCCTACTTCAAAGAGTGTCAAGTCTGTCTCTGGTCTGTGTAGAGAGAGTCAGAAAAGAATCTGTAAAAGCAATAACATTATCTTCATTCTGCAGCTATTTGTATTTTCTCTCTGGCTGAGTCTCTCTGCTTGGGTTTTTGTGTGCATGGATGTTGACATAACGTGAAGAGAAAATGATTGAAAAGCTATAGAGGATAAGATGAGGGGAGAGAGGGCCATGTATTGGGTTATAGTGGTACGTAATTGATGTGTGTGTGTGTGTGTGTGAGAGAGAGAGAGAGAGAGAGAAAATTCAGGAAACGTTCTCCTAAATTTTCCTATTTTGCCATAGCTCTCTCCCCACCCCCGTCACCTAGATGAAAGGAACCATTATATAAAATTTCTGCTACAATTGAGTCAAAATCTTTAGTTACATAGTTATCGATTCCTTTTTTTTCTCTTGTGACAGCATCTGTTGTGTACATAAGCTAATATGTATAGTCACATTTTTCAAACAATTCATCTCCTACAATATACATGAAAGAGAGAGAGAAGAGATTGAATGGAAAATAGAAGAGAGAGATAGGGTAACATATTAATACACTTGTTTCATAGGCCTCACATTATAAAAGAGAGTTAAAGTACCGTCTCCCTTTTACCCAACACATCCCAATTCCCAATGTATGGTATCCTAATATATAGGAAAAGTGGAGAGAGAGAGACAACTGGAATTGGGAGAGAGAGTGAGTGTACAGTTAGACTACCATAAGCAAACAACAAGGAAAACTCTTCAAAAGTGTCCACGAAGGCTCTCTCTCTCTCCCTTTTGTGAATTTTCTCGTGTACGATTTGTGTGTGTCGGGGTCTTTTGCTAAATGTGAAATATTTTGGGGCTCTCTGCTTACTGTTGGGAGTAGTAGCGCAGCTCGGAGAATTTCAAGAATGAGCATTTTGAGGACTCCCCCTTTTTCCAAATAAGAGGAGAGGGGAGAGGGTAGTAGTCGGAGGACTCTATCGATCCAAATTCATTTCCCTCCTTGCTTTCCATTTCCATCGGATTTACCCGGCTCTTGGTTTCCGAACGTCCTCGACGTAAGGCTCTCTCTCTCTCTCATACAGTACATACAACACACACACCAATAATCCATCTTCCATGTCTCCGGACTGTCTTGCTCTTAAACTTTCGTTTGCTCCAACTCCTACCACCACTACTCTTATTATTATATCATTCCTCTCCACTTTCATCTCATCTACTCTCCGTCTCTACTCGTCCCTATCCATTCTCCCGTCGTTTTTTCTCCTCTCCAAGTGTACACTCTTAGGTGGTTTTTGGCAGCCTTAAAGGTAGATTAATTTCTAGAGAGAGACAGAGAGACTAATGAATTTATATCAACTCTCTTCTTCCTCTTCTTCTTCAAAATAAGGAGGAGGAATGGTAGTCAGGGGAAGTGAATAATTTTTAATCTGTATGGGACGAGCGTCAAGTCAAATCAAATGAAAATACAAGAACGCAATTCAGTTAAATAAACAAAAAGACCAACTTGTACATTCTATCCCATACATGTACACACTTTTAATGTATCTGTGTACTAGTTGAATCAATTTTTTTAAAAAAAGTTGTTTGTGTATACAAAACTGTGTGAGAGAGAAATAAAGTCAGTTAAAAAATTTTTTAACTTGTAATCTCTCCCTCATTCAAGTGATTGAAAAGAAGAACGTGAGAAGTGTGGATTAGTGTCATTAGCTTTTTTTGAATTGTGAGACTATTGGTGAAGGATCAACCAAACTTACATCATACTAAACAAGACAAAAATGTAACTGTAGAGTGTTGAGTGTTGATTTTGTGTACATTGGACTATTTTATATTAAAAGAGATTTTATATAATAATTTTTAATGCATGGATATATATATATCTAAAGTGATATTATATTCAACAATTATGATTGTGACTGTTCAGGTTATGTAGTGTACATGTCCATTTATTCTACACACACAAAATACAAATACAAGAGATAAGATAATAAATAAAAATTATTGTGTATACTCACACCACTCTCTCTCTCTCTCCTATAACATTTTTCATCTACCTCGGCCATCATTTGAGACTCAACGTAACACAGGGACGTTTGAAGAGACACCATGCCATTAATTTTGTGGTAAGTTGGTTACCTAAATAGTCTATTGTTTTTTAATTGTACCATTAATATACCGTTTATTATAAATATCTATTATTTATACATAAAAAACTTTTTATGTATCTGTATCTGTGCAACAGATCATCCCTCTCAGAATTTATTAGTAAATATCTATTCTAATTTTACTTTTGTCCACATGTGTAAGTTTATACGTTGGCAAAAGAGTTATGTAGGTAAAGTACAGATATGCATTATGGTTTTGGATAGTGACTGTGTGCAATTATAAAAGTTTGAAATATGAAGAGGGGGGATATTAATAACATGTTAGAATTAAATTAAAGCGACGTAAGTTGAGCTCAAGACAAGTTTAAGTAATAAATGTGGCTATTATTATTTAAACACAAGGAGAAAGATATTAAGAGCAGGACAGAGACTAGAAAACTAGATTGTGAGTTGTTTTTATTACTCTTTAGTTAATTTCTCTTCTTATGGTGACAGCTCTCTTTGATTATTATAATAGCCAATGTTGCAATTTTTTAAAAAATTATCCATGCTTCAATAAGACATGCTTCACTCGTAAGTTGATTGAGAGAGCCAACCTACTAAAGATAGTTAATCTACAAGACTTAATACATGAAGCAATATATAAGCTTTGAGGGTGGGTGAAGAGTCATCATTTAATCGTTGAAAAAATACCACAAAGTAGCTGACAGTAATTATTGTAATAATAATGATACACATATGAGAGTCAAAATGTGTGTGTGTACAAATACTCCATCGTATTTGTTATGTAGGAGCAAGATTTATTCTTGTTTTTTTATAAAATAAGGACACTTTTCTACAATATGCTTCTTTGGCTAATCTTGTCATGTCCATGTCTCTCAATTCATGTTTGAACTCATTTGTTGTTTTACATAATGTACCTAATGTGTCAGACATGAGATTATCACTCTCCTCCTCCTCTAGTTCCTCCCGTATGCTCTATAATTCTTAACAATAACAATTTAAGATAACGTACCTAATGGAAGGATTATCACTACTCTGGTTTTTAGCTTCCATTTTACACTTAAACGGCCATTTGTACCCTGAGAGTGATTGACTTTACACAGACAAAGTTGTAAGACAAACTAGATAATATTTTACTATTAGCAGGAGAACTACAGGGGAACTTACTTATTCACAAAAAAATTTGCTAGTTATCTTTAACTAAAATTAAATATAATAACTCAGTGTTTACCTTGAATTCTCATTCTATATGTAATTTCCAAGTCTTTGTATTATAAATTGTATACTAAAAAAAATTATTGACTCTTTTGTACTAGAAAATAAAGGGAGGAGAAGACGAAGAGAAGGTGGAGGAAGATGTCATTTTTGTGAGATGGCTACTCATTTAGAAATCCCATTTCCTCATCCACATCATCCTGAGCACCACCGTCACTATGAAGAATTTACGGAAGTAACTTTAACTTTTCTCTCTGGAATCCATTTACTCAGTTGAGTCTTGCTGGCATTGTAAATCATCACATAGTAAATTATGCTCAACTTTTCTCCTACTCCTGACATCATCCTCATTATGGGGAACCAAGTGTAATTGTGAAAGAAAAGTAATGTAATTTTCTTACCTATAAAATTCTACTCCAGAAAAAAAAACTACAGACACACAAGGACATACATACAAACTAACAACATTATTCTACTTTCTATCAGTCGCCGCAGAGAGCCTTTCTGACTAAAAGAAGAAGAAGAAGACGACAGAGTATTGTGTGTGCCATAAATATCTATCTCTCTGTGAACTTAAAATATATACCCGTATCGTATTCATAGGACCACATTTTCTCTCTACCATTACCTACACACACACAAGAAAAAACCTCCAATAATATCCAATGAAATTGTACACCGGCCTTTCCGTTATATTTACAGTGTAATTCTAACACATGAACCATTTTCTGTATACTCTGTGTGTCTATTACGTAATATAATTATATATATATCAAACATCTTTTTTGATTCCTTCTTTATTACTCACCGAGAGAGAGAGAGAGACAAGGAACATTTGCCTTGCAATTTTAGTTAGCACTCCTCAACTCTTCGAGTCTTGGACTAGTGTTTGTGTACTCCTGAGAGAGAGTCTTTATTATCAGTGTCGTGTTTAAGAAGCAATTAATGTACATTCGTGGTGGCAATCTATTAAAACTTTTTCAAAATTACATTTTGCAAAAACAAAAAACCATTTGCAAGAAGAGCTTCAACTCCATAATAATTTCAACATCAACGAACAGACACAAGACAAAAGGGAAATTGAACAGAGAATAAAAATGTGACTGTTAATTTTTTTTGGCAAAAAGAAAGAATGTTTATTTCTTCTTGTTCAACTTAACCAACAAAAAAGTTTCTCATCATCATCACCACCACAAGAGAAAGAGTCAGTAATTTAGATTAAGATGGAGTGAGACTGAAATTTGAAGATTTTTTCAACAAAAAAGAGAGAATATTATTATTAGTCATTTATATAATAAGCTCAACTTTTTTTTATATAACTTATGTACACTACTACATAACTACAGGTCCTAGTCTTTTTCCCATGGGTCTCGTTGGTTCAGTTCCAAATGACATGCAGACTTTTGTGTAGTTTTGTAACTTGTGTTTTCTGACTATACAAAAAAGATTGTGTCCTAATCCACACGTGTACTTAAAAGAGTATACGAAAGAGAGGGAATGAAGAGGTTGTGAAAGTCAAGTGAAAGAGAGAGAGAGAGAAGAGAAAAAAATGCCAAAAATTGTGTGTGTAAGGAGTGGACCATTTTTCTTTATTTTATCCCTCTTCATTTCAGTGTGTCTACCAAGTGCAATCAGTTCAAAAGATGCAGCAGCCACCACAACAAGTCTTGGCTCAACATCTCCATCACGTTGTGATGAAATTACAATTCCCATGTGCAAGGGCATAGGATATAATTATACACACATGCCAAATCAATTCAATCATGATTCACAGGTACATTATTGACTAATTAAATTTTAAATAAAATATCAAATCATTTCAATCCATTGCGAGTACATATTGGCTCGTATGTGGTCAATAAATAGTCGATCGAGCAGTTTCATGACGTTTGTGTGTTTTGGGTAAAAAAAAAATTACAGGAGGAAGCCGGGATGGAGGTTCACCAATATTGGCCCCTAGTAGAAATTAAATGCTCTCCAGACCTCCGTTTCTTCCTCTGCTCACTCTATGTTCCTTTATGTCTCGAAGATTTTGCTGGAACGGTTCCTCCATGTAGATCTGTTTGTGAACGTGCACGATATGGCTGCGAACCTGTCATGTATGAAAATTTTAGTTTCTCTCTATTGGTTCACCCAAAAAAAACTATGATTTATTACACCAACAAGACTTCACTTTGAGTTTACACACAATCACACACGCTAATCTTTAATCTTAAACTTTCTCACTAATAACATTATGGCATGCATCAACTGGGTTCTTTTTTTGTGTGTAGCTTTTTATTTTTCTATTATGGAATCCGATTATTTCTATGTCGGATTTTATTTTCAAACAATGTACATGTTGTACAAGTTTATTTGTTTTTTAGAATTTATGACATGAAAATGTTTTTTGTTTCAAAATTTAGGGTCCACTATGGATTTCAATGGCCAGCACGAATGAAATGTGACAGTTTTCCAAAATTTGGAAAAGGAGATTTATGCATGGATGAGAGGAAAGGTGAGGCTCCTCCGTCTACACCGCTGGAAATTCCCAAAGGATCATCTTCAAGTATGAGTGGAAAAATGGGGGGAAAGAGACCAAAATTGAGTGGTGGGGGAGTTGGGGGTGGGAGTGAATTATTGGATAATAATCAAAATGGAAAATGTGAGTGTGAGTGTAAGGCTCCACTCATCAAATTAGATGAAAAAAATTTATACTTTAATCGGAGTGATCATCTCATAGAGACGGGTACAGTTCATAATTGTGCTCTACCATGTCATAGTGGCTATGGGTCAGAAGATGAAATTAATTTTTCAACTTGGTGGCTCTCTTTGTGGTCTGGCCTTTGCTGCTTCACTACTTTTGTCACTTTACTCACTTTCCTTATTGATCCTAAAAGGTAAAATTTTCAATTTTCATATTAAATCTCTATTTATAGACTGTCTAAAATGAAGAGAGAAATTGAGTTTTATGTCTTGAATGTAATGTTATGATTACTTAATTAGATTCAAGTATCCTGAGAGACCAATAGTTTATCTATCAGGTGAGTTATAGAGCAACATTTCATTCAATTATTTTTGGTATAATGTAATTTAATAATTGATGGTAAAATAATTTAATCTTTTTCCCCTTACTTTCCCTTAGCTTGCTATTTAATGGTTTCTGTGGGCTATTTAATTCGACTTTGGAGAGGACATGAAGAGATAGCTTGTAAGGGAAATATTGTACGCTATGGCATTGAGACGGGCTCAACTTCTGCCTGGTGTACTGTCGTCTTTCTTCTTATCTATTATTTTGGAATGGCATCTTCAGTATGGTGAGCTCTACTTAGCTCTATTTGTGGATAAGACGGAGAGACAAAGAAAAATAATTTAGAAAAAAATGTAATTATACTAATTACATGTTTTGATTATAATTAGGTGGGTCGTTCTGTCACTCACTTGGTACTTGGCAGCAGGATTAAAGTGGGGTTCGGAAGCAATCTCATCTCATGCCCATCTTTTTCATATAGCCGCTTGGGTCTTACCAGCACTGGGTACTTTTGTTGCCATCACTGATGGTGCTGTCGACGGAGATGCCATTTCGGGTATTTGCTCGATTGGAAATCAGGTACGACTTTTTTTATAAAGTTTTTAGTGTAATTTCTGAGGTAATGGACAATTCATGTAAATTTTGTATGAATTATTTCCAGGATCCCTTGAGGTTGTCAATTTACATTGTAGCTCCTCTTGGGATCTTACTCGTGTTGGGCACCACCTTTCTCCTAGCTGGATTCATAGCACTAGTCCGTATTCGAACAGTAAGTTTTTAAAAATAAAATTACGTGAAAAAGACATTTATCTTAATTAGTCACATTATTAATTTATCCTTTCATTCATCAAGGTAATTGCAAGACAAGCTGGAAGAGCCAAAACTGAAAAGTTAGAGAAACTCATGATACGAATTGGAGGCAAGTGACTAAATATATTTTTGATTATTTATTATTAATTAAATTATAATTTCTAATATGTTCATTTCTTTTTACAGTTTTTTCAGTACTATACACTTTACCTGCTTCAGGTAAAATAAAAAAGAAAAATAATGTGACCACGTGGCTAATAACTAAAATGAAAATAACAAAAACTTATTAATTATTTTTTCTATATTTTCAGCCGTAATTGCAGCATTTTTATATGAAATGTCAGCCAAACATCAGTGGCTTAATGGCATCACTTGTAGTTGCAAGACGCCAGTTCAAAAACCACTTTACTCAATTCTGATGCTCAAGTAAGTAAATAGACAAACTAGAGGCCTTTGAATAAAAAAATAAACTAGAAGGAGTCCTAATTTATTTATAAATGTAATTTTGAAAATTATTATTACAGATACTTCATGTCATTAGCTGTTGGGATTACTTCTGGAGTTTGGATTTGGTCAGGGAAAACTGTGGAATCATGGCAAAACTTTTTCCAGAGATTTTGTGGCAAAAATTCTTCAACTACAACAAAGTACACTTCTGCAGTCTATCATCACCCCTCTGGGAAAAACTTATCACATGTTTAATAAAGAAAATGAACAATTTTTTTATTTTATGAATGAAATAACTAACAAAAAAAATTGTAGTGCACGAACTGAGGAATCCTGAGTTCAAACTTTGAATTTAACCAAAAAGAAACTAAAGTACTTTATATAACGTATACAATCATCAAAATAATATTTATTTAATACAAAAACCTTTCCTATCCTACTCGTCCTCTGCATCCCTTAATTTAACCACAAAAAAAACAATAGTTACCAACAAAAGAACTGTATATTCAACTTGGAGAGATGAAAACTAAAAAAAAAATAACAGAAAGTGAAGAGACTCAAACGAGATTAAAATTTTTAATTAAAAAGTTTTATTAATACTTGACATGAGCACATGTGTTTATGTAAATTTTTACTTGAATGGGATTTGTTTAATGTCGCCTTTGTTCTGTGCACTACTGTGATATAATTGCTGATTACAACAAGACTAAGCGAACTGCAACTCGCATCTGAATTGATTGATTTTATTTATGGAATATTAGAATATAATAAATAAATTATCACATGGAGTAAGTATTAGTATAGTAAGTATACTTATATATAATTCAAAATCCTTAATTAATATGATCCTTTAACTAATATTTCTTTCTACAATGAAGTCAAATTAAAAATAAAATTAATATTTGTTGTGTGGGGGAGGAGAGAGAGAGTTAGTCATTATAATTATACAGGCTATATGGGCCAGTGTGAACGACTTTGTATACGTTAGTATTAGTTGTACAAAAGAAGAAATATAATTATTATGAATAAGAATATATTTAGTCAAAATAATTAGGATAATTAGTTACCTACAGATGATTTGCAGGTAGGGGCGATTCAAGCAATATTGAATATTTAGTAGTTAAGTTTAAAAAACTTTTAAGTCAAACCCACATGAGAGCCATATTAAGCAATGTACAAGCTATAATTTTTTGGAATTTAATTATTTTTTGAAATTCAATTAAAAATGATTTCCATCTTGCATGGAATCATCATATATATTAATGAGATTACTTATAAACAAAGACATAATGAATGAAACAGTTTTTTTTAAAAACAACTAATTATTGCATGCTGCATGAGTCACATTTAAATGAATGATAATCAAGGGAACAATTAACAGACAAAAATTCATAAGGGGAAACTTTTAATTTGTCTTGATTTCATTTATTCTAAAATATATTAATGTACAAGTACAACAAGACTTTTCGCCTCAATTAATTAAAGAGTGCACTTAAAATCTTTAAAAATTTCAAGTGCAGTTATTTACTTAACTTGAATATATGTTCATTAGAGACAATATTACTTTTTTTGTGAAATTCAGTCCCTTAATCATGTACTCAGTACACCTTAATAAATAGATTTTTATTTATTTATATATTGTTGCGTAAATTAGTCATCAGATTAGAGTGGAATTCCTATTTGTACATACTCAAAATTCTAGACCAGTTTGTTTTTTTATTACTGCGTTTTTTGGCATTTTGATGAAAAACAATGCTATTATTGTGATGGTATTTCGTATTTTGAATTTAAGATTATGGCGACAATTTTGCGTGTAATATTTATGTAACTTGTATGAGTTAATTATAATTAAAATGAAGAACAAAAAAAGAATTAATTCGTATATAATTAAAATAGGAGCTTTTTAAGCAGTTGTATAGATTGGATACGATTCAATGACATAGCAATCAAGATTTGTGACAGATTCAAAGCGAATACTTAAGACAGGGTATTTTTACTATTGTAACTTGTATTTAACTTATACAAAAAATGTTGTATTGTATTCTAATCTTAATAATTGTAGTCAAATCAGTTTTTGGTACAATTTTACATACATTTTACAATTTTAACTAAACTATGATTAAAATTTACAACTTGACGACGATAGCGTATGTGTGAGACTTATACAGAAATCTGTAGAAAGAAAAAAATGAGGAGAAGAATGTTTTTTCGTAGATTCATATCAAAGACAAACAAAATGAACAACACAAATCATTTTAAACGTACATTATAGAAAATATATAGTTAACTTAATTGTAGAATTTATTGTAAAATTTCAATTTCCTCCGTGCAAGAAATAAAAAATAAGACAAAAAAATGACTTATGAGTTATGTTGTAGTTGGTTATGAAATATCTTAGTATGCCCTTGCAAAAACAACAACAAAAACAACAACAACATTAGATATCGGTTAGATTGCCTAAAAAAAGTACTAATGACAGAAGAGTACGTGTGTGATGTTAAATGTGTAAAAAAGTAACAAAAACCCACGCTGGTATTTAGAATTAGTTTTGTACGTGATTGCGAGTTATTTAAGTGTATAAATGAAAATCCTCTTTATAAAAACTGGAGTACTAATTCAAATTAGGAAACAGAGTATTTGTAAAACCAAAAACGTATAGAAAAGAAAAAAACTATTAAAAGAACGTAACGGACATGACATGTAATTGTGGTTTGAGTCATTTTGTATTTATTTTAAATGGCACATTTTCCATCTTTGATTAAAATGAAATGAATGTATATTGATCAAAGTACAAAAAAGAGCCATTTCGAAGGCTCAGTGGGAAGAGTCTTCACAATCACGGCGCAGTCAGCTCAAAATGGGGTTTCATTGAGAGAAATTCCCAAAAAAAAATATTTTTGTCGGAAAGGAGGTGACCGTTGATTCCATTTTTTTCAAGAGTTGGTCTACTCAAAATTAATCATGTTTTTTAAACAACTGTAAAGTTTTTTAGTTTATCAATTGTGATTACATAATATGTCTCAAAATGAAGTGGAACACCTTAGATTAACTTGTGAATAATCAATGCAAACAATTTTGAGTTGGTTGATTCCTTCCTAAAATTTTCATTTTATTTATTATTTCAAAAATATTTATTATTAAGAAATCGAACATGATTTCAATAGTGAATTCAACTTTAGTGTTGTGATTATTATTTTATTAAAATCTCAAAATGCGGAAATGTCTCCAACCCGCCGTGAGAAAGGCCCCTGTCCATGGATCGATCAACAGTCAAATTGCAGGTTTATATGATCTGGAGGAAACTCTTGGTAAAGGTCATTTTGCTGTAGGTAAGTATCAATCATTCTAATTGTTCATGTTCAATAAGTCTTCAATAATTAGTAGAAAATATTTCGTGTATTCAATTGAATAACGTAGATATTAATATTTCTTTTTGTTGGATTTCCTTAATTAAAGTTGCAAATAATTTTTTACTATTTTGTTTTGTTACAATCGGTCAATTTATTTAATTCATTTATTTTTTCAGTCAAAGCAGCCAAACATGTGTTCACAGGAGAGAAAGTAAGTTGAAATTCTTATTCTTTTTAATTGTTTTGTAGTGGTTCAATTAAATAATTACATTTAGTTAATTAATGTCAAATATGTACCCTGACCTCAGACAAAGAAATTGACGGTTTTGTGAAACTTGAATGATTTTATCAAGAATTCTCTAGAAAGAGGATGAGATTAATTTTGAAAAACTTTGTCATGTTTTAAAATTAAAATTAATTTTTTTGACATTAAATTCATTGTATTTTTTAAATAAAAAATAAAAAATAATTCTGTCATTTTTATTTCAAGGTTGCTGTTAAAGTCATCGACAAAACAAAACTGGATACCGTATCACAGAAAGTAAGTTTCTACCTTGTTCATTTTATAAAATAAAACAAATATAATTTGAAAAAAGGAATGCTAATTTTAAGATGAGCATTTGAGATTGTCCCAATTATATTCGATATATAATTTGCTAACCAACACGTATTTTTGTTTGTTTTAGGGACTCTTAAAAGAAGGTAAGATATTTCGTCCGATGATGACGTTCTGTGAATTATTATTAAAGCTATAAATGGCTTATGATTTAACAAAAATACATTAGATTGTTAAGTTTCTTTTTGTTAAATTAATTACATGTTGCATTATTATCTGTTTCTAGTACTCTGTATGAAATTAGTACAACATCCTCATGTTGTTCGGCTTTATGAAGGTAAATTAATTTATTCATTTGGTCTAGAAGAATAATTTTGAACCAATTTCATGATGTTGTGTCTTTTTCCATATTTAGTGATAGACACAACGACAAAAATGTATCTAGTTCTTGAACTTGGCCAAGGAGGTAAGAGGATACATTTCTATAATTAAAAAATGAGCATGTACTAAAAATATTATGCAATAATTTTATGCAATAATTTCTGAATCAAACATGTATTAATTTTTATTTTCTCATTTTCTACAGACTTATACGATCTGATTTTGAAACATCAAGGTTAGACAAGATTTTTTTTCTTTGATATCTCGTATAGGTTTACTGTTTTATTTTTATTTTCCTACATGTTGTTCCAATATGATACAGTTTGGCACGGGGTATACATGATTTTATAATACAAGTTACATCTAATAATATACAGGTGGGCTGCAAGAGGACCTTGCACGCAAATATTTTACCCAGATTTTGGCTGCCGTATCGTATTGCCATAAGCTTCACGTGGCTCATCGTGATTTAAAACCAGAAAATGTTGTTTTCTTTCCTGCTGAGGGGGGTCAAGTAAAGCTGACTGATTTTGGATTTAGTAACCGGTATAATTTCCACATTTATTGAAAACCATTTTATATATGAATTGACATTTAATGAACTCGCAGTTTTATAATGCATGTACAATGTACATGTATATGCTGTAGAGGTATATATGTAGAGACTAGAAGTACACTGTAGTTTTTAACCTAATGTTATCTATTTTATTTCTACTTTAATTCAAGATTTTGTCCTGGTGTCAAATTGGACACGTCTTGTGGGTCACTAGCCTACTCGGCACCTGAAATTCTCCTTGGTGACGCTTATGATGCTCCAGCCGTAGGTATGAGGAAATCATAGTCATCTGCTTATGAATGTGTCTCTTAATATGAATTAATTTAAAATTTTTAGATGCGTGGTCGCTTGGAGTTATTTTGTACATGTTAGCGTGTGGACGGGCCCCTTTTCAAGAGGTAATTTACAATAAATAATTTATCTCCTCATTTTGTGTGACTATGACTGCTCATGTTTTGATACATTTGTTTTTGGATTTGATGTAGGCTAACGATTCTGAGACATTGACAATGATTATGGATGTCAAGTACTCGATACCGTCACACGTGTCTCCTCTTTGTCATGATCTGATTAGAAGGTAATTAAAATTAATTGACTAGTTACAAGTACATATTGATTTTTACAACGACGGCAATGAAATAATAATGATAATTGATTTTACTTTTATTTTTTCAGAATGCTCGTATTTTACCCTGAAAATCGTGCCAACCTTGAAGAAATTGAAAGAGATCCCTGGATTACTCAAGTATGTTAAAATATAAAATTAAACTGCGTAGTGACTACACAGTAGTCATATCAAGATATGTAAATTACCTCTCACAAAAAAATAATCATGATTTTTCTCTCACGTAGGACGGTTACCCCCTATTATCGCAAGTTCAAGTACCATTAATATCCCATAATAGACTCACTAACGAAGAAAAAAATCGTATAATTCAACAAATGGTTGCTGGTGACATTGCCACACGGGAAAAAATTCTTGAGTAAGTCAAAATAATTACATATTTCTCAAATCCACTCCTTCTCCAAGGAGCTATTAATTGGGTCAATGATGGTATACATGGCAAGATTTAATTATATTTTGGCAATTTTTTTTTCTGTAGAGCATTGCAGACAAATGCTTACAATCATGTAACATCGACATATTATTTACTGGCTGAAAAACATTTGAGGGAACGAGGAAGTAATGACCCGGACGATAATAAACCAGGAACGAGCTCAGCACTGACCGCTTCATTAGAATCGCTTCATGACCGAAGGAAGAATTCTGGTATGATAACAAGTGTTAAAAAATTAAACTTTACTACCCTAGAAGCCTGTTGATGATAAATAAATTATCTAATAAATATAAAAATGTTTTCCTTCTCGATTACATTTCCGACAAAAATTTTCTGTATTGTAATATGCAATTTTATTGTATCTTTTATAGACACTGAGGACCTTGCGAGTGGTGAAGATGACTCGTTGGCCCCTTTGGATTTAGAGATTAAAAATAGCCCATCCAGTTCCCAGAGTAAGAAACCTTCTCGAATGCATACGGTACTCAGCTCCTCAGCTTTATCAGAGCTTGATAGTCTTCCAATCTTAGAGGAGGACGCTTCTGTTCACTGCGAAGAAGGTACAAGACAAGGAAAATGTTGAATATTAGCGTGGATTGATTAATTAATTAAAAATAATACCTGTAATTTATTTTAATGTTCATAGTTGAAGACACACATGGTCCCCTTCCACAAACAGTTGGAAATACAGTCATACGGCGGACATACAATAATCGTCGCGTGATGGTCCCTCAAAGGTATCAGTCAAATTTTGTTTATTTTTGTCATTAAAATTTTATGGCGTGAGAGTACCAAATATTTTTCAACATTATATTACGTGTGTATGTTTAAGGGACGGGTGAGAAACGACAAAAATATAATAATAGAAATGTTTTGGGATATTTTAGTAGTTGTTCTTCTTCCGAGGATGAGGATTCTGAAAAGAAAAAACGTAATCTTCCTCCACATAGACATAAAAATAAAAGTGCAAAGGGGGGACACAGTAGTGGTACGACTGAGGAGCTGGGTAGAAGGTTTCGAGATGATGAATCAAGTGACGAACAATCAGGTGGTTGTGGTGGACTCGCTCCATTGTCCTTCACATCAGTGGGTCAAAATTCTTCCAATGGTTCCAGTGGCGGCGGCGGGGGTCATAATAATAATGGTCCAACATCCGGCGCGCAAGGTGATTTTATTTATGAATTTTAATTCAAGAATAATGCAAACTGTACAAAAAAAATCTTTGACAAGTCTGAGTGCTCACCTTATCAATGTACTCATTTTCTCTTTTACATTTTTAAAGGTGGGGGTGGAGATTCCCAGAATGACTCTGTGGAGGGTCAAACATGCAATAATCATCACCAACATGAAACGTCTCACCATCGTCACCATCATCACCATCATATATCTGGATCCAGAAAACATCCACCAGAAGAGCAAGAGAAAAAGAATGGACTGACAAACAGTTTATCATTTTTTGATCATGACCTGACTCCTCAGTTATCTAATCTCACTGTCAGAAAGTTACCTCCTTCCGTGTCGTCTGGATGTGTGGGAAATGTGGAAATGATTGACAGACGCTCTTGTGGTGATGTTGCGTATGCTGTAAAAAACATGGTTTCCGGCACCGTGAGTGACCCAGGTCGTAGTGTGGCCAAAAAGAGCAAAAAATTGTTTTTTAGCTGGCTTTTCTTAAAAAGAAAGAAGAATAATATAAACAATACAATTCCAGCTAGCAGTGGTATTTACAAAACACGATCTTGTGCCGAGCTCAAGTTGAAGAATGGTTTGAATCGTAAACAAATGGATGTTAATCAAAATGTGTAAACTAAGGTGCTTTTATTCTATATTTTATCGGTTTTTATTATTCTCATTGTTGGATTAATGATGATGATGCATCATACAATTTTATGTCGCAGTTTTAACCATGTCAAACTCGTATAAATGCATATTATATATACTACATGATGAAAAAATTAGCATGTTTCGACGCATTCAGAGAACAATTTCTAAAAATAAAAAAAATGAAAAGTAAAGTTTGTAGTTTTCCAATAAAAACGACTAGTGCAGTACGATAAATTGTGTTACATCGTCTACAAAAACTAGTAATTCTGAAACTATAGAACTCTGCTGTCAAATTGTCAATAAAAAAAATCATGTTCAACTGTCCATAACTTGTGATTTGTCTATTTCTTTTTGTAAAAAAAATCATTAGTCTCACCATAGTATGCACTCTCATAAATCTGTACACTTTCATGAAAATATTAAAGAACTAATAGATTAAAGGACTCAGTAATTACAATATATACTCTTATTATTGATATTTAATCATCAATGAGAAATAAAGTGTATTATTATTACACGAAGCATCAAATTGGTTAACAGAAAAAGAATAACCACATCCGTACAAATACCACATATTGTGGTATTTTCTCGTGTTATGCGGAGCAAGACAAAGAAAAATTTAAATATACAAACAGTGATAACATACAAATCATTTTTATGACGTGAAAAAAACAATAACAAGTTTTTTACTCATCATTGAGACTTGATGAATGACTTTTAAGTCATACTTTCTATAAGGGCTGATCTCATACTTGCTGTTTGTTGAGCAAGAGCACCCCCTGCAGCAGCGTTAAGACGAAAAACAGATTCCAATAAAGATAGTTCAGTGGCAGTTGTGTCCATTCCACAAAATAAAGACCAATCATTTGCAACCAACCCGGCACCAACCACTTCACTTCCACGATTAATACTTCCAGCCTACAAATTCAAGTTAGTAAAAACATTTAAATAAGAAAAATATACACCTCATCAAGAAGGATTTAATTTAGTATACTTAATATTTCACAAGTATTTATTACCACTAAGGGAACTTGAAGTAGGGAAGATAATTCATCCTGTTCTCCAGTTGGAGTTTTCGGATGTACGATTCCACCTTGGTTTGTAAAAACACAATAAGATCCGACCAAAACATTACTGGCAACTGATTGTCGAAAAACTTCAACATTAAGGGTGTCTTGAAGGATTTCTTCAGTCTCCTGTAATAAATTATTTAATTTTATTATGATTAAATTGAATACTGTACACTGTTCAAAAATAATTCTAAGTGTGTTCAATAATTATGAGTCTTACTCGGTCTAAGTCTGGATGAACTAAAGCACAGTAATCATTACAAGCAATCACATTTCCCAAAGCAGATAATCTTTCTTCCACACGTTGAATTTTTACTTGTTCTGGTATTGAATTTCGTAAATGTTGAAGTTCTTGATCCGTCGTACTGTTAGGCACTAAAAGTCCATGTCTGTTACCTATTCAATACAATACAAATTTACAAATTGTAAATTACAATCATTCATTAGCAATAGTAAAAATTATAGTTTCACAATTTAAATATAAATCTTACCAACAGTTAGACGACCAACAATTCGGCATCCACCAATGGAGGAATGTACCACAGGAATTGTTTCAGCCAATTCAGATTCAAAGATACTAAATAGAAATAATGAAATTAAAATACTTGCTACATGAATAAATTACAACAATTATTTGTTAAGTAGTCAATCAATTACAATTATGTATAAAAATATATTTAACCTGTAAAAATTTGCTGATCCTCCGATAGCCACGAGACAGTATGAGTTTGTTAATTTCGAAAACACTCCAATTTCGTTGTTATTCTCAAACTGAGTACGAACTGCCATGATGTGAAAAATAAGGTGACCTTTTCAAACACAATTAACAAATGTTATTTAATATTTAACCGACTCGAAGAGACGAATTAATTGCAATTGACCAACGTTTCTTTTTTTTTCTCCAAAAACACCGCAGCGTTTAGGCTTGTGACTCACTATGGGAGGTAAAGGAGCACCATGTGCTCAGAGCTAATCGTCATTAGTTTTAATGAATGTTAAGACTTTTATTTTAGTATTGAATCAAACGAGAATATATAAATATCATGTAGTGTATTAACAAAATATTAGAACATGTAATTATATATTAAATTAAAAATAGTTATTCGAAAATAAGGGTTTCGTACAAAATAATATGGGTATTTCGTGTGATATATTCCATCATAAGTTAATAATAAATAAATTTAATTTTAGTAGGATCTTACAATTAACAAGTTTGTTATTGCCTTTATAAAGACAACAGGTGTTTATAACATTATGAATCATAATTTATGATACAACAAAATAATTAGTAAATTGTGTGTGGCTTTCATGGTGCTACACTGTCGTACAATAATTAAGAAATTCGTAAGAGTATGTATGTAATAATAATGCTATCGTAATAAAATACCTCCAAAAAACTAAGAGGGTCAAATATTACTTTTGGCTTTAGAGGTTCGTCGAAATATTTTATTCAAAAGTGACCAAGGGTCGTGAGATCTTGAAAAACCAATGAGATGGTTTTAGGTTACCATATACCACAAACGTAGAATTATGGCAAAAGAAGTGAGTAAATAAGGCCAAGTTTTCTCCATTAATGATCAAAGAAGACAGAGTAGCGGAGGTCATCATAGGTAGCTTCATTGAATACAATGAGCAACAACAGCATGTCTTCGTAAGTTGTCTGATCTTGAGAAACTTTTACCTAAAAAAACATGAAATGGGCAATTAGAAATTGGTTAAAATTAATCTACACATAATGTGTCACACATTAGATTAATATTGAAAAAACAATTAATTTACCACATAGTTGACAGGAAAAAGTTTGCTTTCCATCGCAGGCAAATTTTCGATGTCTCCAAAGAGATTTGTTGGACGTATACTGTTTTCCACACTTCACGCAACGAAACACCTGTTCAGTCCCTATAAAAAACAGTAATTGTCAGTATTATACGGGTTATACGGTGGACATAACAAAAAAAATAAGTAGTCACCTTGGTGTCCGTCTTGTGACTGTTCTTCATCTTTATCATCGTCGTCAGGTGGGGGAGAGGTTGGAGGTGGACTACTGTTCTCAAATTTTATTATAGTGTCATCATTACTTAGGTCAAATAGTTGTGAATTATTTTGAATATTTAATTCTGGTAGAAAAGATGCTAAGGAAAATGTGGAATTATCCAGTGAAAAATTATCTTGAGGAACGGATGTAGGGGCTGATGATGAGACATTGGAGGATGAAGTATGCCCTTTTCGGTCTACTTTTGCTCTTTTACTACTGTGGCTACTACTACTATTATTATTAGGATTTGATGAGCAAACATTTTCTCCACCACCATCTCCCATTGCTTCATCTCGAACTGTAGAATTACTCTCTTGGTGAGCATTTGATTTTGCTTGGGCGGAATTGCTATTAGTGTTATCATTACGTTGATTTGTGGTGCTCTGTCCAGAAGATCTTGTCCTCCTGCCTGGATTTGTTGTTGTGGTTGTTGCTGCTGGTGGTGGAGGTGGTTGTGGAGTTGAGTCAACATTTCCAGCCTTGACTGAACTTGAATCATTTATAATACTGTCAATTTCTTCATCTGAAGGTGTACTGGAGGGTGAGTTTGAGTCAAATATACCCCGAATTTGAAGAGACTCTGCCACTCTGAGAAGTGTGGATAAACTTTCTTGGCTAATATTGACCTCACCCCGATACATGTATGAGAGTAATGCTTGAAGCTCTGTGTACTTGACATCTTGTAAAAAGATGATGGGATGTTTATCTTCATGGATACTTAAAAGTTCCTACAATGAAACATGATAAAATTAGTACTTTCAAAAAGATGAAGACATCAAGGTGTAGGAGGAGGAAATGTATACCTGAAAGTATGGACTACAAGCACACAAGATGACTTTATGAGCTCGAACATACTGTCCTTCAGCAGCTAATGTAACATCGACCAACGACTCCGCACTTAGTAATGACTCCAAGACTGTAATGAGAGTTCCGTGATGAGTATTCCAACGTAAACGAACTTGTTGTTGAGAGACCATTTTCACTATACATAGTATGATAAATTGTCAATTAAAATTTGTATGTTTATTGTGCATTTTTAAATAAAAAGAGACAATCAACATAAATTTTTTGTCTCACTTACCAGGTAAATTAAATGTTTTTTTTTGCTATGTAATTTTTAAATTTAATATCATCGACACGACTTGGTGAATTAAAAACGATAATAACACAGTTTAAGAGATGAGTTTCTGATTACACAGCCTCACTAGTAAATTCTCAAATGATGAAATACTATTATTGTTTTGATTTTGATAGACACAAACTTGCTCTTTCACTTTAAAAACAACAAAAACAAACTTTTAATCCCAATTGAGAATTGTGAATACTTTAGTTGTGTAGAAATAATGAATTTGTAAATTGAGTCATTTTACTCAACAGGAGAATCAAAATTCAAGAACATTTAATGTAAAATGCTAATTAAATGTTACAAACAAAAACAAAAGTT
Organism: Arrhopalites spinosus; assembly: GCA_034700945.1. NCBI lineage: Eukaryota > Metazoa > Arthropoda > Collembola > Symphypleona > Arrhopalitidae > Arrhopalites > Arrhopalites spinosus. Next base: position 33,974 of record JAQIVZ010000284.1, read on the forward strand.
TCGGGCTTTGTATTTATCCTCTCTCAATTTCAATGGTGCTTTTTGAATTTCTAAGGGGGGACTTTCTCTCGTCTATTGAGTCGCAAATTGCGACTCGCAATTGACAATAGAAATTGTAGAATAGTCAAGATTCTTGACTCATGAATGAATTTTATGACTACTATCTTATGCAAATTCATGTGAATGTTAATGCAGGATGAAAAAGAGATCGTGGATAAGTATAAAAAATAATTCAATTTTAGGGACTTCGCTTTCCAATGTTTAATTTTTCTTAGATTTTTATGATTCTTTTATTAAACTAATATTATTAATTGTAAAATTGTAAATAGTAGACGTAGTAGAATGAGAATTGTATATTCATAATGTAATACACATGGCTTGTACATAGTAAATATCATCTTGTTATCAAAATAATTCTGGGTGAATACTGACCTCTTCAAAAATACGAATCTCAATCTCATGGAGAAATCGGATATCAGAGCCACTCAAATTGAAGGACACATAGAATGGCTTGTTCAATTTTTTTGCCAACTTTGCTGACAAACTACTAGACTCCAAGTTGGCCATATTACCAAAAATTTTTGTGGTTCCAGGAATTCCATTTTTATCATACTGTGTTGGACTTGAGAGTGACAGGTCATGGAAACCCCCATCCGTACCTCCAACCCAAAGGAATGATGCAGTACCGAGATTTGTTAGCATGTAGAAAACATTCAGATCCCCAACTTTTGAACTGAATCTGAAAATATGTCAATACAACATGAGTTAAATGATGAACCTTGTTATGAGTCATACTCATATAACTTTCACTTGAACTTTCTATCAAATTATTTGATTCAAATGAGCTTTTTTTACTTGTGGATTTTTGATGAATTTTCTTGTGACGACGGCTTATCACCTTGTCCTCCTGGTTCCTTGTCACCATCATTGACACTCATGGAGTTGACCAACTTTTGGATGTTTTCAATATCATTGTTTAAGCTCATTCTCACTTTGTGATTTTATTTGCCGGTATCTGAAACAATGTCAAAAAGTAACCAAAATAGAGTGTGACTACATGAATAAAGACCACAATAATCAAAATTAACATGTTGACAATCCATGACATGTCGGAAGTACTCACCAAATTTGTCAAAATGAAATTGGAACAGAAAAAAACAAAAGAAGGGGCTCCGTTGAAAAATAATTGAGTAAAAACTTTTTTTTTGTAATTTGTACCTTTGAAATCGCGGAACGGGTTCAATGGTTTGAAATGCAGATCCTCGTGTTTCCTTCTTCGTCTTAAAATTTTTAAATGGACATTTAACAGACTTGGGACACTCTCATCATATTGTTTGTGGGACGGAAGCGTGAGTAAAACAAGGAATTTATTCAATATTATATTATCATTCATTAAAATTCCATGTATCTCTTATTAAATAATGCTTTTATTGTTCATTAATTAATTCGTTATTCATTCCTAGTTAAAAACAGACTAGCCAGGATCCCCCGGCAGACATACAATTTATAAGGAATCAAGTCAAACAAACGCCTTTACAATGATTCCGACATGTTAGTTACTCTCGTCAAAAGTTTTTATATTGGACAGATTTTAATTACTCAAGTGATGCATTTTTTAAAAAGAAAGTGCATACCATACGTGTGTCACTTTTTGCACTAAAAAATAGTTGTTTTTTTGAAACACAATGTATTTTACATTGTGGCATTAATTTTTTTGTTAGCAAGTAAAAATATGCAGTAGTTTTGCAAAAAAATAATGAAACTTTCATTGTGAAAGTGTTGACTAACATTGTGTGACAGCATGAGTGAATTTTACGTATCAACTGTGATGATAATCACAATTAGATTACATTTTGGACTTTATTCTAATCAAAATCAATTGTAGTCTATTTGATTACGTAAACAAGTCTTTTGATATGTAGTACAAGTATTGATCAAATCTGGTCGGCAACTAGATATTTATAATGCAAGGTCAGTCAGTCAAAGGGATGCGTGACAGTCCAACATGTTGGCAATTTTTCTCCTAATGTTGCAATCTTATTTATGTATTGACTAGAATTGAATGGATCAGACTCTGACTAGGACAGTAAAATTTCAGACTCTTACGTGATACTTTTACTTTGTTTTTTTATTGTTTATTATCTTTTACAATGACTTTCTTTTGTTCCAGTATTCCATTATACTCACTAACCTACACAATTATATTGTAGTCATCCGTCGTAATTGTAAATGTAGAATTATTTTGTTGTCCAGTTAAATTTTATCAACTCTCTACGAAGCACTTTCTTTTTTACTGGCTGACAGTGGTAACTTTAGACACACATTCAGTTGCATGGGATTTTTTTTGTGCTGTCATTTTTGACATTCTTATAACATTCTTATCCTTTTAGTCGTGTTTGTGTTTGCAGTGTCAATTAATTAATTAAATAACCCAAATTTGATTTAAATTGTGATCTGATTATTCTCTTTTTCTTTGGGTAATTTTGACACAGTGGTGATAAATTGCATTGCTACGTCATCATCTACACTCATAGGCAACATGGTAAAGGCAAGACCCTTAGTATTTTGTGGCCCCTCTGGAGTAGGGAAATCCACACTGGTCAAACGACTACTCCAAGAATTCTCTGATGTTTTTGGATTCTCAATTTCACATACGACTAGAAATCCCAGGGATGGTGAAAAGGATGGGAGGGAATATCATTTTGTCACCAGAACCACCATGGAAGCTGCCGTACAAAATGGAGAGTTTATCGAATCTGCCGAATTTTCCGGAAATCTGTACGGCACAAGGTATGGGAGATTAATTAAACAATTTAATCATTTTAATGTACCTATACGACAATTGGGGGTTTTTTTTTGCTTTTTCAGTAAAATGGCCGTGGAGGATGTTCAAAAGAAGGGGAAAATCTGTATTTTAGACATTGATGTCCAGGGAGTCAAACAAATTAAACTGACCAGTTTGGAACCACGTCTTGTTTTTGTGAAACCTCCATCACTCAAAGACCTCGAGACTCGCTTGTCATTGAGAGGGACGGAAACAGAAGAGTCGTTGCAACGTCGTTTGGCCGTGGCACAAGCTGAGATTGAATATGGTACGATTCATATCATTTGTGTGTACACTTTTTGCATACAATAATTTTATTCTAATCTATGGAATTTTTGTAGGTGAGACTCCTGGTAATTTTGACTTGGTGATTGTCAATGATCAAGTCGAGGCAGCGTACAAAAAATTGAGAACATTTCTGTTGCCAGACATTAGTGAACTCCGAGAGTACATTTTGCAGCTGAATACAGCCTATCAAAATGGAAGTGGGGACAAAACAAATTGAATAACAACAATTGTCTATTCCCACTAGGAGGATTAGTCAACGGGTTTAGAATCTAAAAATTCATAAAAAATAATATATTATCCAATACGAGATGTTTTTTTTTTGTTATTTTTACTTTTTTTTGTTGGTTACACGCACTATCCCCCCTCCCTCAATCATCACAAACATTTTGTTTCCACAAACAATAAAAATTCTCCTCTCCTGTACACAGCCACATAATGATTATTAAGCGTTTGTAAAAATAGTAATTCTCATTCTCAGGACTATAACAGTTTCTAAATGTTATGCTATAAAGTTAATTAGTGACAATATTTTCTACATAATGTATATTAAAGTATAGATATTTTATTTACTGTGACCGGCTCACTTATACTTTTCTCCATAGGCCGTGCTTATGAAAAATAAAATAAAATATGATGTAAAATATGTAAAATGTTGTTCCTTCACCATACACTAACCCATACACAACATTATAAACATGCAAAGAGTCATTCATCAACATTCATACACTTTTGCAAAGACAAAAATCAAAAAGTTTACTGCCAGAAGTGGGGTTCGAACCCACGCCCTCTTTCGAGGATTGGAACTTAAGTCCAACGCCTTCGACCACTCGGCCATCCTGGCGACTTGAGATAGTCTGGTATTTGCACGGTCTTAACCCCAGCTTCACCACTCGGCTTATGATTAGTAAATTGTGGTAGATTCTAGAGTCATTTTATCTTGGTGTTTAATGACACTACTAGTCTGAGGGGTCCAATGACACAATGCTCACTTGTAAGTTGTATGCTAGACGTATGAAGGGCTTGTGGTTCCTTGTTGGCACGTTCTAAGCGACTTATACATGCGTCTAGTCTAGAATGGAATGCCACAATTGTCAAGTCTGGAAACATAACTATTACGTCATACATTTTCTTGTGCTCTTGTGGAAGCCTCAAAATTATTAGCTCATCGTCAGTGCAATAAGTCAATTAGGTAGTCAGCCTGTCTAAAATATTTTTTTCTCGCTCAGCTTTATGAGACAATTCTTTGTTGTTTTCGATCAACTCAATCCAAACAATGACATTAAGCATTTCATCGCTTTGATGCTCTTCAATTAATGCTTTCATTACCTGTAGTAAGACGCTCTTAGTTGCATATTGACTCATATCTGTCATACTGTGAAACAAGTACAAACAATATTGATAAGATTATTCAAAAGTAAATATGAGAATTGTCTTTGATTAAATGTGTTTGAATTGATTAAATGGATTCAACTGACATGACTAAATAGTCATTATTTTATTAGTAGAAACTAGAAAGTATGAATTGCCCATGTGTTGCTCCATTGTCAAATAAAATATTCTGCACTCAAAGTTTAATACGAGAGAAGTGAATGACTACACTCCATTAGTCATTCCCTCTTGCACTGGATGAAATCAGTAATGATTGATTTATGTAAAAAGGATGAAGAATGAAATTAAAATAATATTTTCGGTAGACACCATCCACATTTAAAGGACAGCTTGGGCTCTATAATAATGAGTTTTTATACTTTGTGACTTCTCCTTGTGTTGAAATTTATTTCATAATTGTTGACATAAAGCGTCAATTCAGTGTTTGTTTTTATGTTTGGCCCAGGAAAATGTATGAAAGATTAGGAGAAGTCATCTTGACTTTCTTAACACTATAAAATTGTGAGACTTTTTACGTAAAAGTTTTAAGACAATGAATATTGGTCCTTTATTACAAATTATTGAAAGTTCACTGAAAACACAATTTTGACTGCTTATATTTTATACGTCTCTCTAGTGTGTCACTGATGACTTTCCACTCACACGGGGTATTTTCATAAAGGCCCATATTACACGAGGAAAGTAATTAAAACCACAATTTCATCACTGTTTGTTGATGTTAGCAAACATTGAAAAGATTAATTGTCATTCATAATTATCTTTACTGATATTTGCAGATTGTTAAAAGATTAAACTTTTCATATATTGAATTTAATTTATTGTCAAAATCTACAGATTGAGTCAGTGTTAAAAATTCAAAAAGGTGAGGAAGAATGTTTTCAAACAATGCAAAAGCAAGTGATTTTTGTTGAATAAATTAGGACAAATGAGGGAATTTTTCAGTCTTCTCTATCTCACCCGCTACCCCTTTCATAGTTTAGTCTACACAGGAATGGCATAAAGAAGGCATAAAGAAGGCTTAGACACGAGAAAGAATATTGAATGCCATTTTCTCCACTCTCTCCTCACTTCCTCTTCATTTAATTGCAGTTAACTAATTATTTTTACATGCCAGTTGTGGCCAACTCAAATGGATGTACTATAACTGAGTTTTTTGAACCGGGGTTAGCAAATGTTTTGCTCAAAATCTCGCTGATATTACACCCAGTTAAGTTGGCTTGTAACTGGAGTGTAGAAATAATTAGTTAACTACAATTAGGTGGATGGAAATGACATTTCCTATTCTTTTTCCCTTCCTACTTTCTACCCAAAGAATAAATAACTCTATGCTTTCTACCCATGCAGTCCCTGTCAAGATTTTCCTAAATGGAGTGAGGGGAAATGAAATGATAGAGAGACACTGAAAAATTCTTTTATATCACTCTCTCTCTCTTTCTTTATTCAACCAAAACACTATGTAGACTTTCTCGCCGGCTTACAAGGCTTCGCTTGATCCCTTGGGTAGGGAACTGTGTTGTCTGCTGTCTCATCTCATTTTCATTGCTCAAATTTGCATTACCTCGTAAATCCATGTCCTAAAGTACGCAGTTTCCATGTAAAAATATGGAAATCCGAGTGTACAAAATGAAGTTCGTGAAAGGGATCCTAATACCAAGTGAGTTTTGCCAGTTATTTTGTACAGCAGTGAACCAGAATCTCCCTGTGAAAAATACGCGAATTAGTTTAAATAGACTGTCATGTTATATTTAATTGTTTAATTTGGATCATGATTTTCATTTTATCATTGGAATCAGTTGATCAGTAGGAGCATCTTTTGTCCAGCATATTTTAAAATAGAAAGTCATAAATTACCTATATCATAAATATGGTTTTGATAGTTATTTGTCTTTGGCCGGAAATCCCGGAGAGAGTGCATTGAATGAGTGCGTTTGTCGTTTGCAAATTGTAATCACAAACTGCTTTTGTGTTATTAGATTTTGAAAACGATTTTTTCTTCTTTGACTTCATTTAAAGCTGTAGTTTTGACCCTTTTTTTGAGAAGCTCAGGTAGCCTTTGTGATCGTTCGGAGATGCAACGAGTTGTCACCTCATCTCCAACTTCTCCAAGGGACAAGTTTATGTCCATCCAGTAGTTTTGGGTAGTATTTTAATTAAGTCTGAGGTCATTTTGAATAACATTCATATTTTCCTTGTCATTCATTTGAACTCAGGCAGGTAATAAAGAATAGAGTAAAATTTATTTTTAATATTGACTTGTCTAAGCTGTATTGTGACTACAAAAATAATCAAGACAATTGAACCAACAACTCGTTTATAAAGATAAATGGACAGACAGAGAGAATGTGAGGTTAGAACATTAAAGAGGGGGGAAGGGAGGTATATAGAGAGAGACTGTGTTGTGATCAGTGTAATTCTTCCCGTTGTTAAGGATAGAGGACATGGGACATGAAAAGCCATTTTATAATGGTTAAAAAAAAGTAAAGGTAAAAAAGGGGGGATATGGAAGTTGAATCTAAATTCCCTGATGCTATAAAATGTACTTTGGTCTTGCTTCGTCTACTTGGTTAGTTGTGAAGAACTAAATAACGAATATACCGAGTTCGATGGTTGATGGTCGGGAGAATATGCGAATGTACTATAAAATTCAGTCACAGTGTATGTGTAGAGTGTAGAGTATCCTTTTTCTTAGAGTCAAGTTTCTTTTATACATGTAGATATTACACATTTGCTCCCTTCTTCTCTCTGTCTTGTAGAGCCGAGAGGAAGAAGAAGCTAAAGTAAGTTTATTTTTAGTGTTTGTCTATTCTGAGGTGAACACATCTTTTCTATTCCTTTCTCCAGCCGAGATCCGCCACTCGTTGCACTCTTTCAATGCTGGCATACCTTCCTCTCACTCTAAAAAATCTCATCATTACCATTCAGTTTACTTTTCTCAGTACAACACAAAGAGCCTTAAGTCTTTTTTCTTTAAATGTAGAAAAAAGTAAACATTTTCAGGGTCACTAGTGCCTTCACGAGTGAATTTTTTTTCCTTCTCCCTTGAGTCATACAATTTCAAAATCCATCCATATAAAATTAGAGCTTGACCCAAAAGTTATTTATAACAATTTTTTTTGTTACCTGTGTAAAGTGAAAAGAAGGAGGAATGGTGATGAGGTTCAAGTGTTGAAAAAAAAAGTGAGAAAATAATCAACCGAGTAAATAAATAAATAGAATGTGAGAATTATTAATTATTAGTTTGTTTCTAAAGTTTATGGATTATATTCGTTACATGAATATCCTCTTTAAGCTTTTTTTTAAATCAACAAAGTGAGAATATTAGATAAACAATGAAGGGTGGAAAATGACGAGAATTGTGAAATAATAATTTGACAGATTTAAATGTCATTTAAGTTAAATTAATTAATTGTGCTCAATCGTCATTTATATTACAAAAAAAATTCTCGTTTGTTCACAATAATTTGGGATTCAAATATTTCAAAATTCACATTTTCTGTACTTGAGTGATAGTTTGAGAAAAAATAATCCATTTTGGAGTCACGTTCCCCATATTTTCGTTTGTATGGAATAACAATGGAATGAAGTCAGAAGGAGTATTTTGTGCATAAAATTCTTGGAAAAAAAGACACAACATTGCCAAAAAAATAAAAGAGTGTACACACATGGTTTATTATTGTATCTGTACATAGTAGACCACCGTCTATTGATGAGTTCTATTCTCAAAGTGGTTCAATTGTGTCGGTATGAATGCCGATCATCATCATCATCATTTAATTTCTCCCAAAAATTACTTGTTATAATAAATAATGCAAAAATCAGTCTACTACTACTATTACTACAAGGAGACGTCGCAGCAGTGGGAGCAGTGGAGGAGTTATGCCATAAGACCACACTACAACAACTAAAAAATTCCGGTTGTAGTTTTAGACGAGCAATAAAGCTGGTGACTAAGTATTATGCAACAATTTTTTCTCTTCTCTACCTGTTTTTTAGGTGAGTCTCTCCACAATGCCAAATATTTTTTTTTTGTCTTCTTTCTCTTACATATAAATACACACACACTTACGACTTTCTACCCTCCACTTTTTTTTATATTTAAGAGAGACAACCATCCAACTCACTCTGTTATAATGATAAAAAAAGGGGTAAGTATGTGTACATATAAGAAAATCAAATTTAAATACCGAATCGTAGCAACGGACTGACTATCTTACAGTCTTTACAGATATATTACACAATAGACAGAGAGACTAGCCGAGAGATACATATGGTTATAGACTATGGGTCTAAAATGAGAGGAGCGTTGGCAGTTGGAGAGATTGGATTTTGCTCTTTTTTAAATTCAAACTTATGGGATGTAGAAATATGAAGCGAAGGCGACACAGATTACTGCATGGCTTTTTACAAAATGGTGCTGGGGTCGACTATACTGCGGAGCGCTCAAGATAATAGCACACACTAGATAAATGAATGCTTCTTGAGTCTCTTCTTCTATTCTCTCTCTTTGCTTATATACAAACATACAAGATGTTACCCGGATTGGGGGTATACACTCAATCCGTATTTTAGTACCCGGCTAACTATGCATAAATCAAGACACGTATATATATATACATATTACATACATACTACATATATATTTCTATAAATGCGGAGCGACAAGCAAGAGAGCGATTGTATTTCGGTTTTGGTATGCAAGCCAGGGAGATCTCAGAACCCTATTAGTTAACATCTAGGAAAAATAGCGTGTCGATAGACAGCAACTTGTTATTTCTTTTTTCATACAACGAAATTGCGTGTGTGTGTGCGTTCTACAACAAGTTTTTGACTCATCTCACATGTCAACTTTTAACATAATAATACATGCAATGACTCTTTCATGTTGTATGTAAAATTAAGTAATTCTACTTGACAATAACAATCGTAGTTGAGTGCTCCTCATCCCACCATCAAGTCATATTAATTAAAATAGTGACAGTCACACAGGGAGACAGAGTATGATTAAATAGTCGAGGCAGGGGGAGCATGATGATGTATAATAATATTATGTGAGTTGAATGTTATATGACTGGCATTGGAATTTTGAATGGGGAAGATTTCTTCATGAGAAGAGAGAGAGACTCTGATAGAATAATGTGACGAGGCATAAGTCACATTTTCAATGAAGGGTAAGAATAATAAGCTAATAACTACAATTGGCACTTTTTCAACTGATGATCGATACTCTATAGAAAAAACATGTTTGTAGAGTCAACCATGTACACATTTTCTTTATACTACATAAAACTTATTCAAATAGATTATCTACCCCTCTAATAACCCTTTGCCAATTTATGGAGAAAGAAAACTGATCTCTATAATAAATAATCAGTACATTCATTTTAGGGCCCAGTCTTTTTATACTCTCTCTCTCTCTCTATGAAGACATCAAGACAGAGAAAAATTTTTAGTTTAAAAGACTTGTTGCATAATAAGGAATAAATATTTAATTTTGATTTATTTAACAACTTTATAATATTCATGTTTCATGTTTACAAAAAATGAACACCATTTTATGTAAATACAACAACGAGTGTATTCAAAATTTTGACTCATTTTTAAAGTTTGTTTGTTATTATGTAAATAATTTCTAAAAGGCAATCAAAGTACTGTAGATAAGTTGATCTTGTCATCATCATAATTTTCTCTGTCTCTAAATTAAAAAACATCAATTAGAGTCCTTGAGAAAAAATAGAAAACAAAATTGTGACATTAAATCGTCTCTTTGATTCAACTTTGTGTGTGAGAGAGAATTTTGTAGTCACTTTTTTCTCAAAAGTGTCTCAAACTTTGATTTTGTAATTTTACTAACACTCAGTCTTTTTAGTACTAAAACATTCCAAACACTTTAAATTCATCCCTCTCTCTCTACAGATACATGTGAAAACATGCATGAATTGGAAAGTGTTTCTGCTATAAATTTATTCTTAACATTACATTCCCTGTACCAAATCTAAATGTTAGTACGATAATTTTATCTTTACGCCAACTTTAGAATTTTTCTTGATTGTCTACAGTCTACACTCCTACTCAAGTCCCATGTTTTTGAGTAATCATAAAATATCTTGTGTACTTTCACAATCATCTCTTGTACTCTCTTTGCCAACTGTCTCGTTTTCTCGATTACACTTTATTTATTTTTTTGACGAGTCACTTCAAAGTCAGCTATTTTATCTTGACCTTCATTGTGTGGTCAGACTTTACATGATTTAACATTACAATGGTATCACTATAAGGTCAATAGAAATTCGAATGTTTTCAGATAAGAGCAGAGGATTTTCAAAAAAGATGGCCACCTTTATTTTATTATTTGTTGTGATCACACTCCGACTGCAAATCAAGTCACAATTTGGAGACAATTTTTTTTCTGTGGAAATTGTTCGGCCTCCTATAAAAAAAACCCTCATTAACATTCTGAAAATTAAAAAAAACATGATTTAGATCTGAAATGTATAAGAAGACAGTTTTATCTAATGCATCAGAAAATAGACTTGAATAAAGTGCTCAAACATGCACAGTCTCAAGATTTAATTGTAAAAAAATAGTACCTTCCGGTATAAAACATTTGCATGATGAATTGACGATCATGGACACTCACTCACGAGGAAAGTATAAGTATGATGCGGTGTAACGAAGGGTTTATTGTAGCGTTCATGTTGAGAGAGAGAAAGAGAGAGAGAGAGAGAAGAATCTTTTCATCACTTTAAAAAAAGTTAAAAAAAGTGGAGTGAAAGTCCCCATTTTTTTCGCTTTCCTTTATCTGAAAATCTACAAATCTATAATTTCGTTGATGTTGACACTTCATATTTGTCAATTACATGGAGAAGACTCAACATACAAGACTTTGACCTTCATAATTCATAAGAAATCCAAGCCAAATTTGATTTTGGCATTTATACGAGCATAAAATAGAGAAAGGCACATAATGTAAGAAATTAAATAATGCATGTTTATAATTTAAAAATCACACTCCCCACCAAGTAACATTTCATACTCGTTTTTTTGTGTGCTGACTCTCAAACAATATTTATTTTTTCTTTTACCAAAAAAAATTGTGGTATTACAGTCTAGAGTAAAAAGAGAAGGAAAGGTAAGAGAGAGAGAGAGATTAAAAGGGTGAGGGATAGAGGAGGGGGGTACAGGAAGAGGGTGATTGCAAATAGTAATAATAATGATTAAAGCTACACGGCAGGTATATATTATGTTACGGAATAATGCGTTCATTGAAAATCGTCATGATTCTCAAGAGAGATAGGCTCATTAGGCAAATAGAGAGAGAGACGAGGAAGCAATCCATTTACATAAGTTGTGTGTAGTTTCCCTTCCATTACTTACTCTCTTTTAACCTCACCTACCTACACCATGGGCCATACCGACTAGATCAAAACTATGCCTCTCTCTGGTTTTTTTACAACATGAGCCACAGAATTTCCGTCTCCTTTTGCTTGTATGGCATGGCATTTTGAATCTCGTCCAGGAACCGAAACCGAATCAAATGCTTTTACAGTTACACTTTAACTGTGCCTCTCAGGTCTCTCTCTCTCTCTCTCTCTGTCTTCTTTTTTTTTCTTTTTTCACTTCCGAACGAGAGAGAGAGAGAAATGTTGGCTAAGAATAAATCCCTGCCCCCCTTTTAGTCTAGTGTATAGGAGGAGAGCGGTGTGGATGCAGAGATTTTTGATGGAGGGTACTCTCTACTATCATTTGTACTACCCGGTTTCTACTCTTCTAGCTTTATGTGTGTGTATGCGGGCTGTGTATGTTATAAATGTACAAGTACAGTAGTTTAGAAGAGAGGCAGTCCAACAAATTTCATTCCATTGCGATGAACAGACAATTATTAATGACAAAATATATATAAATCTCCGCTACAGGTCGACACGGGTTCCACTTCTTCCCAGACAATGTCTTGATCATCCATCCACGTCATGTCTAAAAAATTCTTTTTTTTTAATTTTATTAATATTATTTTTAATTTAAAAAAAACAAAAACAAAAATAATTGTCTTACATCTCTTGTGAGTAATTCATTTCAAAATATGTAGTTAAATCATCATCAACTTGTTTTTTGTGTTTGTTTTAACTCTCTCTCTCTCTCTCTGTGTGTGTGTTGGAGGAGCAAAATATTTTTTTTTGTTGCCTAATTTTTCCCCACTGAATTTTATACATGGATGGATATCACTTCCTCGTGTGTCATTATGCTACATTGGACCCTATGATACTCTGGCTACAAGCCACATATAACATAATAATAAAAAATAAATTTACAGGCTCGTATAATTCACGACGTTTTACTACTACACTACAGATATATCTTGTATATACATTATATATACAATACATATATAAGATAAAACTCAATATTTTAAACTCTGAATAATTTGCTCACTGCCGAAAACTAGGACATAAATATACATATAGATGTTTTTCCATTAAGAATATACATATGTACATGTAAAAAATCATGACAATGGGAACATGTGCGAGTAAGCAGGGGAAAGAAGATGGATGATGGTGAGATGAGAAAGGTGAAAAAAGAAGTTTTTTTTTTTGGATATATTTATGATTTTGTAAAAAAAGGACTCCTTCTACCCGCCCCAGATGTTTCTTCTTATTGGTCAAAAAATAGGGGTAACCAAAAGAAGGGTTAAAAGAGATATCAATCACCACATCTTCTCCCCGACATTTCATCTCACACTTCACCGGTAGAAACCCGTCACATTTCGAATCATGATGATGACATGATACATAGAAAAAAAACCTTTTCGGCAATTTGAACACTTACTTTACTTATCTACTCCAGATGAGTGCATGTCTAGGATGCACTGTAAAACAGTACACAAGACAGAGAGAGAGAGAGAAGTGGGCCTAGGGACTAGGGTTGAGACTCTGTGTCTCCTAGGAAAAACGAAACATCAACACATAAGAATTGTAAAAAGAAAATATCTTTGTCTTTCACTGCATATATTATGCACTTGTCGTTTTTTAATAAGCATGTCATGCTGCTAACATACAGACACAGAGAGAGAGATAAGGAGCTTGTGTGTCTTGTGTATTTTATTTTATTTTTATTTCTTCAAACTCTTCAAAATAGAGATTCTCAAAGTTAAAAGTTCATTCCCCCTGTTTAAACCGGACTGTAAAAATTCTTTTTTTTGTCCTTCAAATGAAAATTTAAAAGAAAAGTATTTTGTCAAAAAAAACCAACCTCCCCGTCGAATGTCAAAATAAATTTTATATAAATATAACATTTATTTAAGTACTCTTATTGTTTATTGTCGTAGACAATGTAATCTGTGGATCAATACAATTAAAATGTTTTAATTTATACATGTAGGGATTTTACTTACAAGAAATTGTATTGTATGATGTACAGTATTGTATGGATGTAATTATTGTCAAAGAACAAGACAAAAAAAATGTTTAATACGTCTTCTTTTTTACTATATACAATAAGAACGGCTGTCGTTCTTCTTCTAAAATTGCATAGACAACTTTTGTACAGATACAAAGCGAGAGAGAGAGAGGACTATGAGGATTCTAAATTTAAGAGCTGTTTCAAGTGTCTTATCTCATATTCTGTCCTACATTGCTAATAGTTCCGCATCTAGTCTAGCAGGTGGAATCTTTCGTTTAATCTCCATTCAATGACTCTCTCTCTCTCCTCCACCCGCTTTAATTCTCAAAAGATTTAAGATACAGCTTAATTGTGCGTAGATCCAAGTCTATACAGTCTATATGATACACACAAAGTTTTTATCTTCAATTATTTTTTAAGTGTCTGTCGTCTTCTTTGTCGTTTTCTCTTTCTCTCTCTCAATCTCATAACAGGATAGTTTATATATAATTTAGCAGGGAGTTAAATAGACAGGGAATATAAAAAAAGGGAGAAGAAAACCATCCAGAATCATCATCTTCATTATCTCTTTCTGTCTATACCCATGTCGCGACTGTAGTGTTAGAATGTCAGTCTGTATAGACTAAAAGAGAGAGAGAGAGAGAGAGAAATTGTAATATACAGAGCAGTTGTAGTCCGTCTATCTTCTAGTTTGATCGTTGATCTCGTGCCGTCTATGGTTGCGCCATGCAAAAAATAGAGAGAGAGAAAGATGTTAGAATTAATGTGAATGTCAAAAATTTATCATTGTCATGTCCTAGGTCTCATCTTCAGTGACTTTGGTCCTACGGCCAAAGTGGTTTTTGGGAAAGCAACAGTTTCTTTGATTGAAGAGGAACGAAAGTCTTCTTCACCTTCATCCACTTTTCCTTCTTCCTTATTGGTGATTGAGGCACCAAAAGTACAGTCACTGAAGCCACCACCACTACAATTACAACCACAATCTCTTGCCCAGGTCCAAAATGATGCAGTCAACTACCATTCTATGAGTATGGCGGATATTTGTACCAGCTTCACGAATGGGTCGCATTCCGAGTTTTATTCTCCTTTATATCCTTCAAACTATGCCAACAGAACGGATTGCTTCAAAATTATTACAGGTACAGATACAGCTACAATGCCTATTAGGTTTGCAGTCAATTCTACTGTTTATTCTAATTGTACATTTTGTGATGATTCTAGCTGGACCTGGGCAGGTGATTCGGATAAAATTCCTAGATCATTTCCATATAGAGTATGAAGAGAATTGTGAGTACGATTTTTTAGGTAAGAGTATATAGTTCATTTATTTATTTTTAAATGTGTTCAGCCATAAATATAATTTATGATAGTATTCAATTTTTAACAAATTAAATTTTTTTTATAGAAATACGAGATGGTCAATTTGGCTACTCAACTCTCATACAAAAAATTTGCGGAACATCTCCACCCACATTCATACAAAGCTCAGGCCGCCATTTGTGGCTTCGTTTCCATTCAGATTCCGATATCCAGTACATTGGCTTCAAGGCAGGATTTGAATTTTTGCCTTCTAAAGGTAAAATTATTTTAATTAAAAAATGATTAAGTAATTGAAAACTAATTAAAATTGTACATTTTTTTGTATAGCATTCAAACCAGACTTGGATGAGTGTGCTCTGCTCACCACAAGTTTTGAGGGTTATATTGGAACTGAGAATATTAGTCAAGAGATTGTGAGTAATGCCAGAGCATATGAGGCCCCAATTGATTGTACTTGGATGATTCGAGCAGAAGATTTTCAAAAAATTTACCTTGTTTTTGATAAATATGAGCTGGAGAAACCAAATGATTGTACGTACAATTTCATTGAAATCTATGGGTCTCAAACTGAGTTGACCAAAGACAGTCGACTCAAACAATATTGTGGAAGTAAAGCTGAAGCCGTGACATCCAAGAGCAACATTCTCTACATTAGATTCTTCTCTATGATGGGTACACTCCTATATTTAATTCACTTTCCCCGTACTTTCTCCTCGTCAAATTCGACAAATTCTTTATTTTTTACCGAAACATTGTTCATTGTAATAAAACAAGAAAGGCTTGCAAAACCATCAAATGTTTCTGAGGTTAAATCGTAAACTGACAAGGTCAACAATTTCAAAAATATTTGTGGAAACATTAAAATAAAAATTATGTACCAAAAAAATCCTTTTTTTCCCCTCAACCTCAAAAAATGTGTCATAACGAAAGACACAGAGAACCAACATGTCCATTCAGTAAAGTATATTTGTACTAATAAAAATACATTTTGTCTCCATGTTCAACAGATAAAAAGGGAGCCAAGGAGCTAAAATCCAAGTTTCATGCCTACTACAACTTCTTCCGTGACAGTACGTGCAGTTAGAAGAACCTTTACGATGTTTACCTAAATCCTTTTTTTCTTCCTGTAATGGTTATAGCATGTAGTATGTTTCTACGAGGAAAAATATTTTTTAAAATAGTAAAAAAATATCATGTAACACTTAAGGATAGGAAATAACCAGTGAAAGTCGTCCATAATTCAGTAAAAATTTGTTTAACAAAAGTCAACATTGAATTGTTGACTTTGTGTATTCCTGAATTAGTAAGTCTTTTTCTCTCTTTCTCTACAGGTCAAGGTACTCCCTGTAACAAGGCTGAAGAGGTTGACTGTAGTGACAATACTTGTATACCCATAGCATTGAAGTGTAATAAAAAGAACAATTGCAAACTCCGAGTGGATGAAGAAAATTGTCCTCCTCCTGTAAGTCCTCTATAATTTGCCATCATTTTTACTAATGTATTTTGAATATTGATTTTACTAATTTTTAATTGTAGCCGTCCAAAGATAAAAGATACGATATAGCCGTGATAGCATCAATTGGTTGTGTGCTCATAATTGGAATGTGTGGAGGATTGTTTTTAAACAGTAAGTAAAATGATGTATTATATTTTTAATTGTAAATAAATAATAATAAACTAGTATTTAGTATGACCTCATGTGTATTTAGTTGTGTAATTTACTCATTAGTTTTTTTTCTCCCTTCATCTTTTACAGTTTACCGAAAACTTCGGCAAGACAGAGTCGAGTTGATGGAACTAAAGGTACGTATGTTATGTACACACAAAATAAAACACACTAACCCAAAACAGTTTCAGTTTAATTACTTGTATTTGTTTCGCACTTGTGTGTGTTTTTTTACCCCATAAATACGTATAAAAAAACCCCTGATGGTCCTGTAAATCTCGTCATGCTATACAAGACAAGATGTGAGCTGAAAAAACAATGCGAGAGAGAGTGTGTTTTGTCTCTTGTCTCGCCTACCGTGAATTTGTCTAATTTTGTACACCATTTCCAACATGTTTTAAAAATTATTCAACTCTAATCGAGTTTATCTCCTTTTGCAAAATAAAAAATTAACAGAATGCACCCAATGATTAGAATCTTTTTTTTTTGGTAAAAAATGAGTCAATAGAGTGTAAAGTTATTTGAACATTCAGTAGTGCAAAGTTAAACAATTTCACGGTATTGTACAGAGAAAGAGGAGAGAGGAAAAAAAAGAAAGAATTGAAAAACATTGCACCGCTCTTCTCCCAAAGAACAGATGTGTGTACTTGTGTATGTGGGAGCGCGTGCACAATGCAAAATGACAAAATAAAAATAGATTTTTTGACATGTTGATTAATAGGAAGCTCTTAGAAAATCTCGTGAGTCGATGCTGGCCATGCAGATTCACACTGGAATCACTAACCCCCCTCATGGTCCTTCGCCTCCCATCTCATCCTCTCAAGACTCCTCAGCAGAGAGTAAAGACACAGTTCTTGAGAGACCCTTTGCTCCAGCCCCATCCAATCCCAATGGAAACAATGGAAATGGTGGGGGTCAAAAGATTCGTCCCAATGGTGACTTAAAAAAACAGTTACGAGTTACACAAGCGGAGGTATCAAATACAAAAATGATTCCCTATAGTCCACCTCCCCCTTACAATGTACAACTTGTTACTGCCCCAAAATTTTCTCTTAAAAATAGATCTAGTGATATTAGTAGAAAAGAACTTCTCCCCACAGAGGAGAAGGATAAAAAATTAGAACCTGATGATGAAGTTTGTATAGAAGTCCGAGATGCTGTTTGTCAAACTAGAGATTCTTATTTAGGTCAACTAAGTCGGTCACCAACATCCTCCAACAGTTACAAACCATCAAAAAGTGTTCCCTTAGCCAAACAAGAAGCCTTTGAAATCTCTGACCTCATGCCTAGTAAACGTATGACACGAATCCCAACCAGAGGTGATGGATTCCCTTCATGTGTCTCTGTCTCTTCAACAACTTCCTCCACAGGAATCGACAAAATGGGATCACTGGAAAATATTGATGAGTACCACGAGTAAAAAAAAGAAGAAAAAAACAAAACAGGACACTACAAGTAATACTATTAAAATATTATTACACTTATTATTGTATAAGAGCGTGTAACCTGCTTTCAAGCTAGTATACGAAAGACAAAACTCTATTATATATACATATGTCCAAGATAATTATCAGAAAAAAAGAAACAATCCTTTCTACGCATATTATATTATATTTGACAATTTATTGTTCATTATGCAACTTCTTCAAATGCTTATTACATGGAAAAATGGTGAAGACATGAGTACATTATTATATAATATATATATTTATTATATTTTAGAACAATATTCCTTCCTTTTTACTTAGAATAGCTAATTTTGTTTATCCACATGAACATACTATGTTCATACATGTGGCACATAAAGTAGATTACCCATAAAATAATCTACTTTGTGTAATAGTAGCTATAGCTATACTATAGAGAGAAGATTGACAACATGTGAATATATACACTTTCTCTCTGTTGTACAAGTAAGTACTTATTATTCTCAAAATACTATTATTATAATATAATACCCCAAGATTAATCGTAAAGTTTTTTTTGAAGCACCATATAATGTATAAAAACATTTTTTGTTTACAAGCTAAAGCATCTTCATAATTATTATTACACAAACATTTTACAATAATGTTGAATGTTTTTTTTTGGTTTTGTTTTTGTGGTTGTCTCTCTCTACCGTAAATTCCCCTACTTACTACGAAACTGTGAATGTATACTTACAATAAAAAAACGTTAATTGTGTCAGTTTTGGTATTTCATCACAGCAAAGGTCATACTAAATATGTAGTAATTAGTGTTGTGTCCAAATTTTATTGCGATCGTCAAATCCCTTCATGAGAGAAAGTCCAAACAACATCATGAGTACAAGTTTGTATCACATTCATTGCCCAAAGCCACCACCTCCTGGAGTCAAAATAGTCAGCATATCCTAAAATAAAACCATAATGCATAATTTAATACTAATAATAATTTGGAAAGTGAAATAGATTCAAATAAATTATTCTATAATTGTCTTGAATATTTTATGAAAATGAAATTGACATAAGATTCTTACCCCTGGTTCAATAGTGACGGATGTCTTTCCACCCAAATTGAGAGTTTTATTTAGCCGTTTTCGATGTAAAAGATTTGTACCCCTGGCACCGTCTGAGCCTCCTTTGAGACCATAAGGACGAAACACTCGTCTTTCCGTTAGAACCGAAACTGTCATTTTCTTTCTGAAAATTAATTCTCTTCGTACTCCATCACCTCCACGATATTTACCGTCCCCTCCTGTGCCCTTCTCAAGACTAAAATGATTTAAAATGACTGGATAGCGACTCTCCAGGATTTCAGGATCAGTTATTCTTGTATTGGTCCTAAATTAAAAACAAATATTAATTCTCATCTTAAATTAAATATCATGCATTGTCGTAAAATAAAGTACATTCTCACAACTTACATATGAACGTGGATTCCACTACGACCATTCCAACCAGGGCCCTGCACATATTATTCATTGCATTAGTAAATGTAAAAAAGTGATTTTACACAAGAAAGTACAATAATATGCAAATAATTTTCCTTACGGCTCCGGCACCCCCAGCAATCGTCTCGTAGTAGCCCATGTGCTCATCACCAAAAGTCACGTTATTCATACAACCTTGAGAGATTCAAATATTGTAAATTAATTTGCGTTTGTTATAAAATTGATAAATAATTGAAATATTTGGGGACCATATAAAATCAATGGCACGAAAAATTCTGTATCATGTCCAGTCTACTTGCCTTGAGAGGCTGCACATGCTTCAAAGGCCTTTAAAATAACATCAACAACTCTTTGAGATGTTTGTACATTTCCTCCAACAACGGCGGCATCCTCAGAAGGAGCGAGTATACTTCCTTCAGGTATGATTACAGTGATAGGTGTCAAGCATCCCTGAAAAATCATAATTACAATGAATTCATTGTTATTTCGTGTCTTCATATTGCATAAAATAAATTAAATTAAAATATACGAACCTGATTTAGTGGAATATCTTGACCCACCAAACATCTCAAACAGTAAATAATTGCAGATACTGTGATTGCACGCGGAGCATTGCAATTACCCCATACCTCATATCCCGTCCCACTATTTGTTAAAAATAAAAACCATTGAGAGTCAAAATTTTTCTTGAAAATTTTTTTTAAGTAAATTCAAAGAAAAAGTATTTATTACACACGTAAAATCAAAAATGGCACTTCCCAAGGCTGGATCAATTTTAACTGTCAACTGAATTTTGGTCCCATCATCCATAAAGTCCTCAGCTTGAAGAGTGGTCTTGCCAAGTTTTTTACCAAAATCCTGCAACATTTCTCTAACAGCGACTTCAGCGTTGGCCTGAATATGATGCATGTATGCTGCAATTTAAGAGTTAAATAAATTACATAACCTGTAACTAACTCATGCATTAAAAGTACACAACAACGAACAGTTCTGGTAGTCTAAAAAATATGTTACTACCTTGAACGACGTCTAATCCGTAAACGTCAATAAGGTCCAGAATCAAACTGATACCCTAGAAAAATCACATCAAAAATGTAAAAAAAGGGTTCCAACTTCCCATAATGATTTATATGAAATTAAAATATTTGCGATATAAGTGTTAGGGGCACTCACCTTGTGATTTGCCGCAACAGCAGCCTGTAAATCGGATCTATTGTCCTATTTAAACAAATTTATACCATTTATCAAAAGAGCTTTAGAGCAATTTGTTGTAGTAGTAAAAAGTTTTTACTGAAAACAATGCAAAACATTTAAAATTTATAACTAGGCGAAAAGAATGAAGATTTTTACTTCAAAATTCCTTGTTCCTGAACTTCCGGGATATTGTGCTGGCTTCATGAGCTCCTCCTTTAACTCATCTTCTCTGAACTTTCCATTTTGAACTAATTTGAAACTTTTAAAGCAAGCACCTTCCTCCCATAAAGACTTTGAATGTGGAGGCATAGATCCTAAAAAAAGTAATGTAAAAAATTATGTGACATTAAATATTTTTTAGAGCATTAAACTAACCTGGTGTAATTCCTCCTATGTCTGCATGATGCCCACGACTCGCAACAAAAAATATTGGGTGTTTAGTCCCCCTATTTTTTATGAGAAATACAATAAAATATTTATTAAAAGAGTTTCATCATCCTTTGGTCATACAGCATAAGCATTTAAAAACTTTACGATGGATCTTACGGTTGAAAAACTGGAGTGATAACCTTAAACACAAACATGAACATTTTAAAATGAGTTTGACTGTAACATCAGTGGTATTACACAGTTAATTTTTTGTGATGAAATTATATTTGCATTTTGGGAAAAGTATTATGATTTACCGTCAAATCTGGCAAGTGTGATCCACCAGCGCAAGGATGGTTGGAAAGAATGACATCCCCTGGCAGAATATCATTTCCGAGTGCCTTGATCTTTTCCATTAAATGAATAATTTTTGAGCATCAATGATTAAATGAACTTTTCTTAAAGTTGATATTATTCTTGTAACGTTATTCTTGTACCAACTTGATATTGCACAGCTTCTTGCATTGCGCCCAAGTGGACTGGAATATGTGGAGCATTTGAGACTAATCCTCCATCGGGACCAAAGACAGCACAAGAGAAATCCAGCCTAAAATAATATTCGACATGTTGAAAATTATTCTCATCAACAAAAAATGTAAAAAAAATCGTATACAGATACATGGTACAAATTTAATTTGGTCCCTCCCAATTACCGTTCTTTAATATTTGTAGAAATTGCAGTTCTTTGTAGGATTCTACCCTGAAAATTCCAAATATAAAATATGTAAAATAATTGCCGAAGAATTACAATGGTTGACATGAATAGGTATGTATAGAGAAAATAGTTCTACTGCTCACCATTTGTTCTGCAATACTCATAAAACGATGTGAAAATATACTGAGTTGTATCGTGTCTAATTCGGGACCAATTTTTTGTCGTGCACTATGACCAACAGTAATTTTAATATCACCCTGTTTGGATATTTCGGCATCACAGTCTGGTTCAACAACAATGGTACTTAGTTTGTCCATAATTATTGCAGGTCCATTGATTAAATGTCCACAACGTAAATTCTCCATAATGTAGACCGGTGTTGATTGCCAGCCAATGGATTCAAAATAAACTTTAGTCGTCTACATTTTGAGCAAATAATAGGCACAATTAATTAAAAAACTTGTGAACCCTAGCCCAATTCGATGGAAGGGAAACTATAAATATTTTTTGAAGCAAATTAAATATATTACTGTGGACAACGTTGGTTGACTCTCAGACACTCCAACAGTACTTCCTTCAGAAATGCCACTCTTTGCAATTGCTCTGACCCTAATGTCATCGACAATAATCTTTCTTCCAGGAATGGTGAAGCCAAATTCTTTTTGGTACCTGTTGACATGTGTCATATTATTTATTACAACAACGATTCTTTCACTGCTGATATAACTAGAATTTAAATACATGTAATAGTATACACTTTTATTTTCTCTCACACTTACCTTTGAATAAAACTGCTAACAAAATCACCATATTTACTTAATGCTTTTCCGTCTCCTTCTCCTTGTTTAAATGCTTGGCACATAAGGGCACAGTCAGTTCCTTCGTAGCGTAAATGCAAAAATATCTCTGTCTCGGTTTCAGCTAGGCCAGTCTGTTTCAAATGATTCAGAGCACTTGTCTCCAAATTTTGTATTCTACTATCAATATATCGAATATTTTCTGTAAAAAATAAACAGTTCAAAAAACAAATTAAGTACATGCATAAAAAAAGTAGAACTAGAATCAATGACTATTAATGTTGCACATGCGATACATTATCTTCTTGCTTACCTTCGTTTAATTCTTTTCCTGCTGGTTCTTGTCTTTCTTGAACTATATCTGCAAGAGCCAGACCAAATGCAGACAAAATCCCTGCATATCTAGGTACGACGACCGTTTTAATTCCTAAAGACTTTGCGATGGCACAGGCATGCTGTCCACCAGCCCCACCAAAACAAGCAAGTATATGGGCTGAGGTGTCATAACCCTTTCCCTACAATGAAACGAACAATTAAAATAAAAAAATGTAATACTCTATTAATGCCAATGTCAGGTCAATCAAATTTCTTTGGACGTAAAATTGACATACTTGAGTAATTGCTCTGATAGGGCGGCACATGGCTTCATTTGCAACACGAATGAAGCCCATGGCGACGTCTTCACGTGATATCGGTGAAGATTTATCTGATAAGAACAAATTGACATCTTTTGTAAGCTCATCAAAAACTTTCATTGTTGCTTCCTTATCCAGAGGAGCATCATCCATTGGTCCAAATATCTTTGGAAAAAATTCAGGTAAAAGACGGCCTAAGCATAAATTTGCATCAGTCACTGCTGGAATAATGCCCCCTTTACTATAGCATACTATGGAGAAAACAAGAACAAAAAAGTATAAGTTGACACTCTTTATTTCGTGCAACATAATCAATGTCATATGTATTATATAATTACCTGGTCCTGGTTTAGCTCCAGCTGATTCAGGTCCAACAACAAACATTCCAGATCTAAAAAATAGCTGAGATCCACCTCCAGCAGCAACAGTTGATATATCTAACTAAAAGTACATGATTGTCATTATTACTAAATGAAACTTAAAGAGACTTTAAATTAAATGAGTTGAAAAATAAATTACTTACCTGTGGAGCTTGAATAGTGATACCAGCAGTAGTGGATTCATAAGTGTGTTCAAAACTACCATCAAATCGACTGACATCGGTAGAAGTGCCACCCATATCAAATCCTATAACGGGACATTGCGGATCGCCATTAAAACAAGTTCTTGCATAACCAACAACACCTCCAGCTGGACCAGAAAGAATAGCACCGGAACCGTAAAATCTTGTTTAAAAATACGTAATGATTATAACATTTTGTGCTGATTAAAAATATGATCAACTATACAGATCACGTATGTAGATTGTTGTTCTTACTCTTCCATCGGAGTTAAGCCACCATCACTTTTCATAAACAAAACTTTGGATTTTGATAGGGAATGAAATCCTTCAATAAAAGTCTACAAGGACACATGAAATGAATGAGATGAGATTATGCAAATTTTAATTCCTCTGGCTCAGTAATAAATTACCTGAACATACTGCTTAATTAGAGGTGTAAGGTAAGCGTCGGCTGATGCAGTAAACCCTCTTGGAACAGCTCTGTAGTATTTTCAAAAAGTAGAAAAAGACATGTGTTCAACTATATGGATGAATAGATAAATACAATTTTTAAAATGACAATAAATTCATACTCACCGAAGCATTGGCATTACTTCTGATGATAAGGACACATTAGTAAATCCAAGCTCAAGAGCAATTTTACCAATCATCTGTTCATGTTTAGCATACCTATAAAAATAAAAAAAGGTCAGGAGATGGATTAGTGATTTAAAATTTTATTTATCTTACATGTAGGAATGAAGAAGGACAATGGCAAGACTCTTGATTCCTCGATCTTTTACTAATTGTAAATCTTGACGAATTTTATCTAAATTAAGGTCTACAGAGATGAGCAAATGATTTCCAGTTGAGCTAGATTCCTTCCTCCACAACTTTTTTGCATCCAGTTCACAGTCACTTCGGTCAGGAACTACTCGTTCATCAACTTCTAATACTTCTTCATACAAATTATCGGGCATTACAATTGCCTACACAAAAAAGTATGTCATTTATTAAAAACAATTAAAGATTTCCTTTCAGCATTATAAATTCTCTCTTTCTTACCAAATCAAATATTTTGGGCCTGGCTTGATTTCCAATATAGAGCAAGTCTCGGAAACCTTTGGTGATGACAAGGGCCATTCGTTCACCTTTTCGTTCCAACAATGCATTAGTAGCTACTGTGGTGCCCATTCGAATCCAATCAATTAAATTTCCATTGATAAGCTCATTTCGTCCTATGGGTACTCCTGTTTCCTATTTCCAAAAAAAATATTTATGTAACATCAAATATAGAAAAAGTTTGTTAATATATATTCATGACATTTAACTCACTTGTTCAATGATACGGCGTATTCCTTCACGAGGAGCATCCGGATAAGAAGAATCCACGGACAATAATTTCATGACATTTACCCGTCCATTAGGACACCGGGCATAAATATCAGTGAACGTACCTCCTCGGTCAATCGAAAACTGAAATGTCATTTTGACTTTTCTTTTCTTGTAGCTATCAAATGACAACTAAAATTTTGACTTTAGAGAATAATCACGACAAGGGAAATAAGCACCAAATTTTAAGATAATAAGTAAAATAAGAATTCAATGAGACTTCTTTAGTCAAGTTCGGAAAATTTTGACTTGACAAGTTGTAATTATCACAGCCGGTTACCAAACATGTGTTTTTCTGTTTCTCTTTAAATTTTTATCAGATTAACCTTGAAAATACCTTGACACGGGCGGCAACGGTAAATTTCAAATTTTCTTCTTTTTTGGGAATTTAGTTAATTTCAATTAAAGATGAGCCGGCAAGTGACCCTTGATAATCTTTACAATCATTCAGTTCGGTCAGATGGTCGAGGACCTACCGAACTTCGGACAATTACTTGCAACATGGATATTTTTCCACAAGCAAACGGAAGTGCCTCTTGTAGTATGGGAAATACTAAAGTTTTTGCGGCGGTTTATGGACCCCACGAGGTAAACAATATTTTATTTATTTTAATTATTAAAAACAGTAGTATTCTTTTGTTTAGTAGATCAGTGTTTTTTCTCGTACTTTTGTCAATTACTTTTCGACAGGATTAAACATTTGAAACCCTTTAGTAAAAAATACTGTTCAAAAAAAGTCATTCTATGTTCTATGAGTATAAAAAGGTAATCAATCTTTCATAGGCCCGACCCACTCAGAAGAAGCCTCAATGCCCGGATAAGATGACCGTAAATCTTGAGTACAGTTCAGCATGTTTTAGTTCCAGCTCAAGAAAAACTTCCACTACCGCAGACCGGAAATCAATTGCCAGCACAGCAAAGTTTAAGAGTGTATTAGAAAATATAATCGTATTGGAAATATTTCCGGGATCACAAGTTGATATCTATGTAGAATTAATTGAAGATGATGGAGGTGCTTATGCCACAGGTACATCGTTAAATATTGATTTGATAAACATTTCATGTGATGTATGTTTTAATATTAGAAATTCCAGTAAAATATGCAATACTTGCATGTATACATGTGTAATGAATAACACAGTTAACAATGTATGTTTATTTTCAGCTATAAATGCTGTGAATTTGGCATTAATCGATGCTGGAATTCCAGTCCGAGATTTTGTTGTTGCCTGTTCGGGTTCACTGACTCATGGGATCCCTATGATTGACATTAACGGTTTTGAAAAAAGCAGGTATAACAGACTTTTATAAACAGCTCTTATTAATTTGTTAGAAATCCAATAAAAAACATACATAACTTTATGTACACAATTATGCTAATATACTCTACAAATTTTCCAGCGGAGTACCGGAATTGACTGTGGGTATAATGGCACAAACATCTCAAATTGTTTTTCTTGAGCAATCTCGTCTTCTACCTGTCGTTCACTTTAAAACTGTCCTCGATGTCGCATTACAAGGATGTAGAGAAATTTATCAAATTCTTGGAAATGCTGCCAAAGAAAAATTCCATCTTATCTCCGACGCCATCCAACCCTCATAAAGAATTTGAAAGACTTGTTTAATTTTGCTACAAAATATATATGTACGTAATTCTATATAATTTTATACAAAGAAAAAAAGAAGTTTTACATTGCAACATGAAATTAATTTAAAATTTTACACAGCAGAAAAAAGTACACTCTGCAATATTTGTTGTGATGTGCAATAAAATTATAGAGCAAGTCTTATGTACATAAAATATGCTATCTCTCTATAGTGTGTATTATTATTTTTTCACCTAATTCCATTCGAAACTTCATTTTTTTGACGTAGAGGCAAGATCACTAATTCTTCAGTTTAGACTGTCTCTCTTCTCTCTCGAACTATGAAATTACAAAAGGAAGGGGGGATCAACTTTAATTAAGGAGATGTAATCAAGGAAGGTGGGTGCAGAAAAGGTTTTATCTATGATGACCTGCATACTTTTTTTAGGTCAATGGGTTTTTGATATCATAATAATATAGGTGGTATGTGTTCTCCACCGTTTTGAGTATTTAGGCATCGATCCAGTAGTAACTCATATGGGAGGGATTACTTGGAGAAAGCGAGACTAAAAGGGACAAAGAGTGTAACCATGGGGTTTGTAAGACTGTCAAGGAAGAGACTACATGAGGGGAAAAATCGGGGAGATAGAGAGAGAGAACATGATGAAATGCACAGCCAATGCATTGGCTGACTGAATGATAAGACTATACAATATTCCTCTCAACCCAGTCGAAAAAAGATGATTCCGGACTAAAAGTTGACTCACAGGTACAGCTTGCGCTTGTGCCTCTTGACTCCTCGTCGTTTTCTCTGTACGTGAACAACGCACAAAAAATAAACGATGAAATTCCCGTGACTTGGTCGTCAGCCCGGGATTCGGTTCAAGTCTGTTGTCTACCACGCTCAGGAGCTTGTCGTTCTCGTGCTACTACTGACTAGTTAACTATACTGTCATTTAACCACATTGTCTTCATCTGTTCACACGTCTTCTCACTCCCTCGTGTAAAAAAACAGTTTTCTCTTTTTTCGTAAACTGTAGACTCTGGTGCAATTCCTGTGACAAGATTTTTAGTAGGATGCAATTTATCTCGGACAGTGTATTTGTCAATATTTGGAGTTCCTAGAGTGTGATCTTGTGAGTTAATCCTTACGTGTCAAGATGAGTCAGAAACGTCGACGACATCGTCCATCACCGTTGGAGTGGAATGCCGCCGCGTCAGGAAGTTCCGATTATACAGATCAGTCTGATCTTTGCTCGTTAGGTAATCTCTTAATCTTTTTTTTGTCTTGGACATTATCAACCCACCTTTCTCTATAAATAGTCTATAATAATTATTACGAGAAAATTCTTCATATAACTCTGAAAATCATGAATAGATGAACTCATGGCGAGACTTTTGATGTTTTGGTTGTTGTTTTTTTTGTCTCTTGTTGTTGTTACAACTCAAGTTTATTTTGATACAAGAATTTCTTGTTTACTTTGTTGTTGTTCATTAGTCTCTCGTTCAACTACTGCTACTTCTCCCGTCCCATCTCCAGCATCCTCATCAAGAGCCACTTCACCCTGTGTTAGTCCCCGTGGTGGAAAGTTGGCCTATCTTGCTTCTCGTCGTTCCTCCAGAGAGGTATATTTACACAAGTCTTTTTTCTTGCCTTTTTCTTTTGGAAATCTTTCAACACGTTTCTTCTGACACTGATACATTTCTTTTTTTAAAAAAATTGTCGACATTAATGATGAGTTTTAAAAAATGTTTCTGTAGTCTCAAATTTCCCAATGTACTACGGCCACTGGGGGTGAAGGAAGTCCAATTGCAAGGTGAGCTTTATTATATGCGCTTGCTAAGTAGTTATGGTTGATTTTCATCATGGAAATAAATGGGCATAAGGAGAAAAACTAGAATCTAATGGAACAATAAATTTGTGCTTTTTCTTCACAGCCCAAGAGCTTCGTATAGACTTCGTCAGAGACGACAGTCAAACTTTTTGGAATTGCCAGGTAAGCTTTCTGTCCTTTGTTCACTAAAGTCACGTACTTTCTTTTCCCCTTTCATTCAACAATTCGTTCCTTTAAACGTGAAGTCATGCTTCGTACTACTGACAGTTGAACACTTTTTTTGGAATTTACTAATTTCTCCTGGGGGCTCAATTTGTTGGCAAATCTTCTCAATTGTCTCGAGAATTTCGGCACTTTAAAGTTTACTAAAATTTTAACAGATTATGTCTACGACGTTAGCACGTTTAGAACTTTCTCTTCTCTCTTTTTTACACTATCACAAGAGACTCGTGTTCTTTTTAGATACAGATCCGTTTCTTATCTAATCTGTATCTCGATATGTATAAGGCTACATTTTCGAGGTTAGATTGACTCTACTTTTTTAAAATTTAAAGGTTATCTCTATTGGCAATACATTTAATAATTAAAAACATGATTCGAAATAGATTTCATTTCACATTTTTTTTATAATCAACTCATCCCCCTTTTTAATCCAAAATTTCAAACGGTCAAAGAATTTCTTGTGAAGTTTTTTTAGCATTGATTCTTTAATAGAGTTGAGTTTCTTTTTGATGTTTGAAATTTCAATCATCTCATAGGAACATATCTTGTGTTGATCTATTGGTTCAATCAGTGAGTATCTAATCGATTGGTTCACGCTGTAGCTTTTCAAAATCTCTTTCTAAAGTACTTATCCTAAGGGTCAACAACAAGTCAAAAAAAGAAAGTAATTTGAGTTTCTCAGAATTTATAGTCCCTACAGCCCACCTGAACTTTCATTCATCTCTCAACAATTTGTACAATTGGATTTTTTTTAAAAATAGCGTAAACTAGTACAAATATTTTTTTTCACACACAAAGAAGACCCAATTCCATAAATTACAAGAGTATAATTCATCAAAAGCTTAAATAGCATTTAATTTAAGGAAATTAAAGGGGTAACATAAATCATAGACGTACTTAATTTTAACACCATAAACTACTGAAAAAAATAAGTCATATTTTTGACACACGCACAAGTTTAAATTCATTTCTCAAAAAAAGAACACATTGTACAGATATGTGTCGAGAAAGTTAGTCGTGAGTGAGAGATGATGAAAAACGTGTTATTTTCACATTTCCGTTGTAAATAATTTTTAATTTGAGAATCGATTTTTCCTCATCTTTTTTTGACTCGAGGATAATTTCACTTGCATTTTTTTAACTGGCCCCTCCTCCTGTGGTCGGCCTAGCCTTTTGCTCTCTCGTGATGTTGAGTCATTATCATTAATGTGTTAATCATTGTACAGTGAGCTATTTTAAGTGTTGGGAAAAATTATTGGGTTGAGAGTTGTTAGTTAGTTCACATCTGACTGGCAAGAATTTAAGCAAAATATTATGATGACGATAGTATGCCTACACCCATAAAGTTATGCTTTGTACAATGTTCTCTAAGAACAGAACCCACACGACCCTCGTAAATGTACTCTCTCTGTATACATTACAATGTTGAGGAAACTTTGGACGATTCTTATGCGGGGTAAAGGCACCCGCCTTTCATGTTATGGTTATTAGAACCATTATAAAGAAACTACACGCATGGGAAATCCCAGTCAGTGGTACATTTTGTTCAATATTTTCCTCTCTCAAAAAGTTTAATATTTTGCATGAATTTCATTTGACGAAAGAAACAAAAGCCTTCATAATCTTGTTCAAGCCAACATATTCACATAATACCGAGAAAGTAGAGCACTAACTAATATATCATGTCATATTTTGTTGTTTTGTCTAAGAAAAATAATTTTTATTGAATATGTTTCTCAAAAATACTTTTTTTTAACCAAAAAAGATTATTTTTTACACTTCCGTCATTTCTGTTTAATTTCATTTCTTTCATCTCTGTAATATGCACTGCACATAATAAACAGTGTAAAATACAAGACACATGAGAATAAGGATAATGGGGAATGAGACAATTTCTGAAAATCTGTCAATGATTATTTTTTCACTCAAAACCTTCATTTGAAAGGAATTCTAGTGTGGAACAGGTAAATAATTAACAAGACTAATCCAAGAGAACTTAATTCCCAGTATGGGGTCTAGACTAGACAAAAAAGGTTGTTGCAAAATAAAGTGCAATAAAATTGAATAGAGTTGCAGACACTTGAAAATTCATTAAAAATTAAAGTTAACATTGAAATGTGTGTGTGTGTACTTTGAATGTAACATGGCAAACCATTTGGATTCAGACCATATCTGTCATTTTCAAAGTGCTCAAAGAAGATTACCCTTTCACACAAAAGTGTAGTAAGAAGAGAGAGAGAGAGAGAGAGAGAGAGAGAGACAAGAGCTGAAAATCCTTGTCGTCTTTTCCTCACGTATTATCTGTATCATTTGAGTTGAGTGAGTTGAGGAAGAAAAAGAAGAGAAATTTTTCTTTTTCGTCTTGTAATTTTGTGGTCGTATTAAAAAAAACCGAGAGGGAAAGGTCAGACACCCTGTTGTGATTAAATTACTTTTTCCAAAGTGAAAATCTCTGTTTCTTTTTATTTTAAACTGGTACTCAACTTTATGTGTCTACGTATACTCACTACTGTAAAAGAGTAATAAGAGAACATTTGGTCCTATAATTTACTCAATTGACTACAGAGCTTTGAAAGAGCATTAAACTCTCAACATGACTCAAGGTAGTTTTTTTTGAAACTAAATTGTACCAAATGATCATCAGAACTGTCTCCTACACACACACCCCTTAGCTCTTTCTTCTTTATTGACCCCTATGAACTTGAAAAAAATTATGTGACTGCTCAAGAACTGACCTTTCTTGAGATTGTTTACGTCAACAAAGATTTTATTTTATTTATAGTTGTTGACCATGTTCGACCCAGAGTTTGCAGCTTGCCAGAGGGTGGAGGAGGTTATTAATTTTGATTTATTAAATTTAAAAAAATAATTACAGATTCTGTATATTATAATTTTTAAAAAATTCCTCTGATGAAAACAGGATACAACCCCCGTGTCACGGATGACATTTATCGTTTACGTACATTTAGTATAACAAATAAAGGCGTCGTAAATTGTGGAGATTCATTGATTCCCCGACGATCAAGGTCAAATACCAGCATGGCATCTACTAACAGCAGGTAACCTTCTTGTCTGTCTTTTACTTTTAGTTTTAGAAATTGAACGGGGGAACGAGATTTTGATCATGAAATTTTGTTGTTCCTCATTCTATTCATTCTCGTCTTCATTTGCATGACTTAAATTAACAGAGTGAGAGTGAGTTTGGGGTTTATGTTGTGTAATTATTTTTGGGAGAAAACCTTTACACAAAAGCCACAGTCTTTGTTTTCTTCCAACTTTCACTCACTTTCTCCACAAAATTTCTATCCGCAATGATCTCATTTTGTATTGCATGCATGTTAAACAACACACACACAAATTCATGTGAATTGTACAATGGGTTGAAATGTAATGTAAAATATTGTAGTAATTTAAGATTTCCCCATGTAAAATATTTAGACCCCTTGGTACTCGTACAGTAGTTGAATCATGCTGGTAAAATGTAGTTTATAGTTTCTAGTATTTTAATTGTATTTCTAAGATAAAATTTCATGTAGAAATTTCCAGGTGAGCGAATGGATTCATTGTACACTGTATTGCATCCAAAAAAGATTAATGGGCTTCAATTCATTCTGGTGCTCAAGATTTTCTGTGTGTGTGTGCATGCCATATGTATAGAATTAATTATTATTTGTGACTAGAAAGTGACATGTAGTTTTCACAATGAAGGAGACTGACTATTCTCAACTTGTTCCATTTTTTTTTGTCATAAAATAGGCACAGTAACTTGAGTGGAGAGAGGTCACCTTTTGATGGATCTTGTTGTGGAAGTAGTGCTGTCTCATCAGACAGTGAACATAGTGACACGGAGAAATTGGCCAAATTTCGTGTTGTTCTCTTGGGTCATTCTGGGGTACGTTGTTTTGTTAAATAAATAATGAGGATGGATATAAATTACTTTGTTGTTTATGAAACTAAGACTTGATTCATTATCTTTTACTTTGTCTAAAATATTAATTGACTTATTATTATTATGCTTTATGTTACATTTTAATTCGTATGAATTTTACAGGTAGGAAAATCTGCCCTTGTCTCACAATTCATGACGTCAGAATACATCAACACATACGATGTGTCTTTAGGTGAGTGGAATTTTTAGTTGTACTTTCTCCATTATTTTGATGAGGTTACTCAAAAAATGTTTTTGCATCAACAAAAATTCCAAATTTGCATAGTAGGTATTTTAATGATTATTTTTTATTTAGAGTATTCAGACCGTTAAAAATATTAATGTAACAAATTAAAAGGAAAAAAATTTCATTTAATTTTTCTATCTATTCACGAATCACTGAACTTGTAAATATTTTTCATGCTTTTTTTGCTACAAAAGAGAAAATTGGAATGGAATGTAGGACAAGAATGTTTGTATAAATTCACTCTTGCATTTCATTTGATCGATCTCATCAGAGTTCAGAAAATAAAATGGGGTTTTATCTCTCGTTCATGCTACACATAATAAATAAAAATGTCTCAGTTCATGGAACTGATTTGGCACATCGTCTTCATTGTTATCTGTGTGTGTGTGTGTGTTGCTCCTTGTTAAAAAAGTCAGCTGATGCTCATTTTACTATTCCCAGGTCTCTCTCCCTTGGAAGGAGACCTCCTGATCATTAATTTTCATTTATGTTTGTACGTGCGTAGTAGTTGTAATAGTTATCAGTAGAAATATGAAAGAGCTAAAGTTTTGTAGAGGATGAAAATAGAATAATTATTACAATAATTTGCTAGATGATATCTATACGCCCCTTTTGTTACATAAAGACCAATACAAAATTATTATTTCTAGTTTTTGGCCTCAAAAAACTATCACTACCAACTACCACTTACTCCTCTCATTGTCAATTTTACAAAAGTGAAAGTTGAACTGGTTTTGAGACCAAAATTTAGTTGTTAGTTTTAATTTAAAATAAGGTACAGATACTAATATAAAATTTTAATGTATTCTAGTGGAGTCACACACAAAAGAAAAAAAGAAGGGACAATTTGTTATAATAATGTGTATCATAATCTAATGAGTGAGAGATAAAAAGGACGTCTTTTATCCTAGGTACACCTTTACTCATTAGGAGAGCTACCTTAGTCTTCATTAACTTGTTGTACATGAACAATGAATCATGTTCCATGGGGGTTATAGCCATTTACATGTTAAATATGTAGGTAAATATGTTTATGTGCATAGCGTGAGTTTATTCATATTTTTTTATGATACTTTTGCTCTTATTTCTACACTCTGCACACGAGTTTCCGGACACGGTCACGATGCATAAGTACATTTTGGTGTTTCACTTGAACTGTATAGTCTACTCCACATAAATCTTTTTCCTTTTATTCTCTTATGGGTTAGTGGCACAGGAAACACCAGGTCCATGCTGATCATACCTAATACCCGTACTTTCATCCTATCCCCGCCTCTCTCCCTCTCTCTCTCTTGAATATTCGATATTCCCGATTTTCTCATACATTTTTTCCCTCCTCTCTCTCTTTTTCTCTCTCTACAGAATCTCCATTTTGGTAGTCATCATTCATTGGAATTTTTTCAAGATGTGTTATATAGTATGGATGTAGGTCATTTTCTCAATTTTTTTTAGTGTGGCTTGTGAGCTGGAACAAGGAGAATCAAGACCTCTGGTTTTGACGTTGTAAATGGAAAAGTTGAATTGGTTTTTTTTCTTCTAACTCTCTCAACTTTTAACTTATTTTTGTCCTTGCAAAAAAAATGACTACACTCATGCAAATTTTTCACTCTGACTTTTATAAAAAAAAAATGTGTCATTTAATCCACTAAAATTTCTCCATCCAACCTTTCTCTTCTCTGATTTGCGAGAGAGGTCAGAGAATTTTAACTTGGCAAAACTTTTTTTTTGTATTTTTTTTGAGAAGAGAAAGCTAAATAAAAAACTTTTTTTTTCCATACAAAAAAGTCACCATCAGTTAAAACTAAGCATGTCAAATTATTACAAGACTAAATAGACTAATTGATGTTAAAAAGTTTTGTAAAAGTTTTTTTTTTTTTATTTTTGGAAAAAAGAATTTAAAAAAAGTTGTCTCTTGCGTGTTGCCTTTTATATTCTGTACATATGGAGTAACTATAAAAACCTGTTGATTTCTCTTAGAAAGAGAAAGCACGAGTGAAAGACTCTTGTGTCTCTTCCATCTCATTACTTTTTTTTTCTCAACTCTAACTCATGAAGCTCAAAATTAGTTGAAGAACCCTACAAGCTAACTAGAAATTTCTATAATTACGATCAATAATAGACACGTACATAAATGTAAAGTATAGTACATTCCGTAGTATACAGGAATGTATTTTATGTACATAGTCGTGCTCTGAATTATTTTTGTAACTGTGTCAGTCAAATTAATGATTAAAGGATGCCACACATAAAGAGGAAAATATATAGTACATGCAGTGTAGTGTTGTCTTTTGTTTGAATAAATGGGAAAATTCTATGAAAAGATTATTTTTACTAGACTGAACATTTTTTATTGAACATGTACATGGAGTTGTGGTCCTTCAACTTTTCATTTTGAGAACTGTGATTTCTCTGTTGAAAATTTTATTGCTTTTTTTAGAAAAAAACAACTTTGTGCGTGTCATTGCGACACTGCGTTGGTTTGAAAGTGTAGGAGAGAGAAAGGAAGAGGGGAGGGGTGTGGGTAGAAGTACACTTGTTACAGAGGGAAATAGAGTGTACAGAATGATGGAAGGACTTTGAAATCAATGTATTGATTAGCCATGGAGCGGAAGAGTCATGAGATTAGATCCATGGCTTTTAATTACGACCAGGTGCACAACTTTGACAAATTGCAAATGACAGTTCTTGTACCTCATCCTCATTTACTGGCATCAAACTAAAGGCCCCCACTTTCTCCCTGTGTGGATGTGCATATTTCCTATCTCAGTGAATAATTTTTTTTTGTATACATGTCAGCATCATTAGTGTCATGATTTCTCGTGGAATTAATTTTAACCTCTTTTTCTCCCATCAAATGACATGATAATATCCGCTATCTATTTCATCTCTCTCTCTCTATAAAATGATTTGATACGAGAATACACAGAATATACACGAATTTAATTTTTTTTGGGGGACTTTCTTTTTCATTGTGTCAACGTCCAACTGTCACTTTTCATCTTTTAAAAAATATTTCTTTCCCTTGTACAGATACATGGTTATGATATTGTGGTGACTGGAGAAAGTTACAGAGAGAGAAACCAATGTCATGGTGAAAGCCTTGAGTTTGATAAATTAATACAGGTTATCTCTATATTATTATAAAGAGAGGAGAAAACTACATTATACAGTAGACTATGTACTGTAGGTATAGAGAATAGAGAGAAAGGATTTATATAAAGGCCAAGAGCTTTTTTTACGTGAGAGTTGCTTCAAATCTTTGAAAAGGTTAAACTTTATGACACACAAGATGAAGAGGCAAGAGATGAAGAACGTTCTCTTTAATCGTGAGTTACGGGCAATGATTCGTAACAGCTACTGTGGCTCTGACGATGATGATGACGAAAGAAAATGGAGAAAAGTAGAAGAAGAAACTTTGATGACATGGTCCAAATCTAATACAAAGTACAGATACGAGTTATATGTGTACACAGAGAGAGAGAAAAAAATATAGACACTAGTTTGGATGTAGAAAATAGAAAATATTTTATTATGACTTTAGCTTACCGTCCACCCACAGATTGCGTAGTTTATATATATATATATATAAACTAAAAAGAGATATAGTGAAGAAGAGAGAAAGAAGAGTGGAAAAGATGTGGAAAAAATTGAATTGTTTTTTTTTCTCTTTTTCATGCACCATGAACCTACATGGTACACATACAGATAAATTCAGAGCATATAAGTCTACTAACACTTTTTTTCTAGTTGCATTTTGGAGTCTTGTCAAATATGGAGAGGAAAAAGAAATGAAGACTTAAAGTCAAAATAATGCTACGCATTTACTACGGTTACGGTATATATATGAAAGGGGACATTGTATGATGGTTATGTAGATGACATATGCATAATCTCAGATTTTCAAGTTGAGCTCTCTGTCGTCACTACTGTCACCATATTGATTGCCGAAGGGGCCAAGGAAGAGATGTGTCATGAAAAAGAGTGATATATATGTATATTTATATATGGTTGGAGAAAATCCTAGATCAAACAAGGTAGCCTCTCCTATAACCTGAGTAAATGATAAAAACTCAAAGGCAAAGATTACATACGAAAGAGATCACCTAATTGTCCTACTTTCTCTCTCTCTCATCTTTTATACTTCATCCATATTCATAGCGTAGTATGATAATAATATGAGGACTACCACACATATAGGACCTAACACAAGATAACAAAGACAACGATGACAGAGAGAGAGAGAGAGAGAGACAAGTTTTACTCTTAGCTTTTCTTCGAAAATTGACACAAGAGCTTTTTGTGAGGAGAGCCTCATTGAAAAACAAAATAACTTACTTTCGTCCAAGTTATTTTCTTGGTGGTTCACCACAAAGTTTTAATTTCAAAATTTCACTCTCTTTTTCCTCTCCCCTTGAGTGAGAGAGTCTCACTCCAAATATTATCTTGGGTGATACTTTTTATGTGTGGTATATAATATACACATATATATGTATATGTGTGGGTATATATTGTAAAGGAAACCAAAATAATGATCATGGCTGGAGCTCAAGCGTAATAGCATTGCTTAGTATTCTCCAACCGTGAACAATACAAATTCTCTCTCTCTCTTCTTCATAATAATGGATAATATTTGACCTAGCTGAGAGAGAGAGAGAGAATACAAAGCCGAGCTGGATTTTTGGGAGAGTTTATAAATCTCATGTGAATTGTAGAAAGGGAGAGAGATTAATATTGGTTAATCGTATTGCATAAAACCTTTAATTCAATTCATCTTCTTAGTATTTTTTTACTATTTATGAGTCCTGACTAGACATGAGACATTACATTATTGATTAAAAAATCAATATAATTCTCAAACCATAAAATCTCTCCAAAAGTCATGACACTCCTCACGGGAAAATTTTGAAATTTTCATGTTGATGGAATTAAAATCTTGTTTTATATTTTGTTTCATGTCATAATTCATGAGAAGGACTTTGTGGATTATGTTGTGTCTGTAGTCTCCTCTGGTTTTGTACACGAAAATTGTACAAATCAAGATTGACATAAAAGTCACCTGTACATTATTGAAATGATGATAAAATATAAAACATCATTTAAGTTAAACTCCATCTTGACATGCCATTTCATGGTGGAAGAAAAACTTTTTTTCAATAGTGAATGTATACATACGTATACATATGTATATAGGCAAAGTCAAAAAAAGGGAAAAACTTTATGGTGGTAAATCGATTAATTTGATTCAGTCGGCCTACTAATCTCAAACAAAATTTTCTTGATTGAATGAGAAAACTTGTTTATTGTCTCGTCATAAGAAAGTTCAAAGGGAGAGAATGGAGAATGTATTGTGTGTCAACAACTAGACCAGAATAAAGTTTTTTTTTCTGTACAGTCTACCATTTTCTAATATTCCAAAAGCACAGAGAGAGAGCGAGACAAGATCATTCTTTTACACAATCCGTCTCTACATGCTTGAGAGAACAATATATAATATACACATATAATTCCATTAAATGTTATATAATATCCTGTAACAAATACATCTCCACCGCCAGAGAGAGAGAAAGGGGGATAAAAAATATAGAAAAGAGAAAGAAAAATTTTCCTTTGTCTCCCATTTCATGTCTCAATTGGTGGAGAAAGTTATAGTTTGAGACTTTCTCTCAGCGTTTCCATGCGGATCATTTGAAAAGACAAAAAAGGTGCATGTGACATTTTTTTTTCACTGTGTTGAAAAAAATCTTTATAAAAATAAACTATACAAGTCTATAAACCCAAAAGAATAATATAAAACGAGTGGTTGAATGATAATCAAGTGAGAAGGAAAATTTCTTTGAAATTGAAAAGAGAGAGAGAGAGAGACTGAAAAACTTGTGCCTCTTTTCCATGCCGCCCACCTGTTGAACGGAATGATGTGGTGGTTCATTGAGAAAGGAGCGAGGTTCTTGAAGAGGAAAAGAGAGAGAGAGAGAAAATAGATTCAAAATTCCTTTACTGAATAGTCGATAAACTCTCTCTCTTATAAACTTGTACACTGTAGTCTGTATAGTGAAAGACGTAGAGGGAAAGTCAAGAGAGAGAGAGAGAGAGAGAGAGAGAGGGAGAAAGTATAGAAGGGAGAAAGTATGTACATAAAAGTCAAACTAAATTTCTTTTTGTGTGGACTGTTGAAAGATTTCATTCGTTAATAATGTTCAATGGGAGAAAGATTTTTTGTGGGGAGACTTACAAACCTGAGTGTGAGTCTAGTACTGACAAATATTATGTGGAAATTTTATTTTCTCCTACACACATAATAGCAAATAATAGCAAAATAAGAGAGAGAGAGAGAAATATAAATCATGGAATATGATGATGCTCAACATAAATGGGCCATGAATAGAAATGTGACTTAACCATCTTGCCTGCTTGGTGATATACTGATATATCATTGATTCTACTTTTTCCATAACCAAAGGAGAGGGTGTACACCTTATATGATTATGGTGAAAAAAAATCAATGGAAAGTAAGACGATAGTGCGGTTAAAAATATCCGTTTTGTGTGTGTGTGTATATGGGTCGTTGAGCATAATCACTTGAAAATATGTAGATAGAACATATGCCACGTTAGGAGAAAGTATCTGTAGTACTACTTTTTACAAAAGTACACGTGAAAGCAGAGAGAGAGAGAGAGAGATAAGAAGGGAGAGAGTGCCCGTCATTCAAATACAGTCTTCTATTTCTGAGGACTGTAAAGCAAACCATTTTCTAACTGGAAAGAGAAGAGTTGTACTACAAACTGTATAAATGTACTGTATATTATAGGTACTCTCTATTCTACTGTTGACGGTATAAAAGCAAAATGTTTGAGTCTAGAGAGTTCTATCTCAAGATAACCTTGAGAGAGAGAGAAAAAAATACTCAAAATGAAATCTCATCTTTTATGCACCGTCTGTTCTGCTGTGGAGCGAAATAGGAAAAGTGAATTTTTACCTGGTTTTATACTTCACTTACATTCAATGTAGAGGGAAAAAGTAGATAAAAAAAAGCAAGGTAAAATGAATATTAGTAGGATATGTACAGGTATATAACTCTTCTTATATT
Source organism: Arrhopalites spinosus (assembly GCA_034700945.1). Classification (NCBI taxonomy): domain Eukaryota; kingdom Metazoa; phylum Arthropoda; class Collembola; order Symphypleona; family Arrhopalitidae; genus Arrhopalites; species Arrhopalites spinosus. The sequence goes on from JAQIVZ010000284.1 coordinate 74,313, forward strand.
ACACGTCTTCGCTTCCTTTTTTTTCTCTCCTTCTTTTGGAGAATCTACGGGAGGAGTGGGGCTATTATTGCTTGGGACTGTGAGTGCTGTTGATGCCGAGGGATTTCTGTGTAGTTTGTGTACAATGGGGGAAGGAGCCCTTGTACATATAAATTTATATATGTATTCGATAAAGAATGTATAGTTATCCATTACCTTTCTCTTTGTCTACTATTCACTTTGGGGGTAGAAAAATAGTAAAACCATTTTTTGTATAGATAGACTGTGGATTGTGTGGATGTAGGACTAAGCACATTTATTGTATAATATAAATTTTGTATCAACCCATTTTCTTCCATCTCTCTCTCTCTCTCTCTCTCTCTCTCTCTGTCTGTCTGTGTGTGTGTATTCCCCTCCTTCACATTTCATGTTGCATGTGGTACGAGTATGGTGTTATGTACATGAAGTGGTTAGCTTTTGTTTCTCTCTCTCTCTCGTTTTCTTTAATCAAGTTCACGAGGGAAATTGTTTATTTATGTATATTTACTGGGAAATGACTCAAGAAACTAAGTTTCATGTTCCATTGGGTTTGGGAATCATAATCAGATCTACGAAAGTCACTTGGCTCGTCTTTCTTTTTTTCTCTTGATCCGCTCCGATACTTTTTCTCATCTTTCTTCTTAGAGAAGTCTTGTTGTCCTCCAACCATCTCATTTTATTTTGACAATTCACTTTATAAGTGATTTCTATCTCTCTCTTTTTCTCCGTAGTCTCTCATTTTTTCAACAGTTTGTACTTTTCTTGATATAAAAAAATAAAATGTATTTTTTTTGTCTTGTTGAAATAAATTTTTAGCATTGTCATTGTACATGTACACAAGACAATAATGTGTGTGGTACAGTACATACATGAATGACAAAAATTTGGCAACAAAGTTGGAAAATGACAAGGAAATGGAAATGTTATTACACCGACTTGTAAGCAAAAAGTCCACTTTAAGTGTCCGTCCTTACGTTGGGAATTTAGAGAGAGGGGGAAGGAAATTGTGTGTAACTAAGTAAAATTCTAGTTGTAATAAAGAAGTAATAGTAATGCATAATCGATATAGAGCATTAATTTAATTAAACTTGCCGGAAATCAGGTTTGGCAACTACCAACTACACACAACAAACCAAATTCTGTGTAGCGTTGTTAATTATTAATTCCTTATTTATTTTTTTTTGAAGGAAACGCTTCTTTCTTTATATTTATCAAGACAAGGGATTTTAATATCCAACAAATTCTGACTTTCTCCATTCTTCTTTCTCCGTCTGTAAGAAAGAGATGAATCATCATGATTTTGTGCTTTGTGTACAGATACATAATTAATTTAGCCATTTGTTAATTAAATAATCTGCAAACTGCATTAAATGTAATATTTTTAGTGATGATTTATGTGGGTGAATAATATTTAAATATGTCTGTCTGCCTTTCTCTCTCTCTCTCTATTAAATTAAAATTCTTGGGAGATAATAATTGGCATGACTCTTATACTTAATGTCATTAAAATCAAGTACTCTTCATGGAGACTCACTCAAATTAGACACTTTTCATTCCACTTGAACTTCTCCATGAATTGCCTTCGTTACAACTTGTAGCCCACTCACTAGAAAGAGAGAGAGAGAGAGGATTCTAGTGGTAAATCTCATTTCATTTTGACCACAAATTAAAGTAACCAACCAAGCAAAGAACCATATGTTTACATTGTAACATTGTACACTAACCAATGTACATTAATATCAGACTTTAGTCCACATTTTCTACTAAACTACACACACACAAAAACCCCTCTGGCTCATAGAACCATGGCCATACCTACAAACCCAATTTCCTTATTAATGTGTACTTTCTCTACTTTCTCTCTCAAAGACTCTGTTCACTATGTAAGTACGAGGAGGAGGGAGAAAGTAATATGCAAATATAAAAACACAAAAGGTTCTCAGGATGGCAAAGACGGAGTTTAACTTTTTTTTGAAGCCCCATTACCTCCTCTAGTCCATCTTGAGAAAGGGAGGATTCCATTGTAAAAAAGCTCTTGTCCCATTATTATCAGAGGAGAAAAAAGGAAATGAAATGAATGACTCTCGTCTTCTTCACTGGAGAGAGACCTGGAGATACGGTGACATTTGTTAGAGGGAATAATAGACAGGGAGAAAGCACGGGATGCAGAGATAGTCTTTGAATCATTTCTCTTGTGAATATGATGGACTTGCATTGTCCCTGACACGTTTCATCCCCAACCAAAAAGTCCCGGGTTTGACAATATATATTTTTTTATCTTCCTTCTAATCTTCATAGGTCAAAATGTATAGAAAATATACGAGAGAGAAATATCTCAGGGAAAAAGCAGAAAGCAAAAAATCCACATTTCACACGTACACCATGAAAGTCCTCGTGGACTAAGAAGGAGAGAGGGGGGGGGGGTACAATTTTTCATTTGAGAATTCCTTTATTTCTCTCCCGCCATGAAAATAATATTAAACAAAAAAAAAGAATTTAATTTTTTATATCTGTGAATATTACACAATATTAATAATAAGACACAATATTTTTCTCCATTTCCTTTCTTTTGAAAGTCAAAAGTAGGTAAAGGTAAAAGTAGTAAAAGGAGAAAGTTTTGAGGAAAAAAAGAAATTCCATTTTTTATACTTTATTTGTTATACGGAGCATGAGTTCAAAACAAAAAAAGAAAATGGCCTACTGTTGCATCGTTATTATTCCAAGCATTTTGAAGCCATATTTTATTTTGTGTGTGTGTGTATAGTCTAAGATAAAATTTACAAGTTTGGACCATTTACGAAAATATTTTTAGTGTCTGACTAAAAAGATTGTGCTTTCTCTCTCTCTCTCTTTTGGCTCCATACTTGGAATACATGTCATATGTACAGCTTTGATTTTAATGTTAGATAATGTAAAGTATATCTAAGGGGAAGTTGCGAATCTGCAAGTTCGTGCAGCACAGCAAACAAAAAAAAAATATTTTAGTCCTTTCACTGCCGGACATGTTAGCTAAAGTAAGACATTTTTGTGTTGGTGAGTATCTGTACTCTATTTGGAAAAATTGGGGATTCAAGTGGAGTCGAGTTATAGAGTTTATAGGCATTTATTTTATTTTACATCACAGTCAAGAGTCGTGTCGCATTCCTATTCTTCCCCCCATGAATAATGCATAGCACATCCTCCATCCTCACCGTTGAGGACCATGGACTTTTAAGAAGGGAAAGCGGAAGCGGGGGAGGAAGGGGATAAAAAGTCTCATCAAATAGGAGAAAGAGGGAGGAGGGTTTTTTTTCAAATGACTATTTCCCTTCACACAACTTATACATGTAGAAAAGGTATATTATTAATATGTAGATTTTCACATACATGTACAAATCCACGTGCATGTCATTCATGGACCATAAAACTCCCTTTATGTATTTTTTTGTTCGCCAAAAGGTCGATAAATCGAAGGAATATCTTCATGGAAAATAATACTAGCACACAAAAAAATAGAGAGAAATATTTTTCGAGTACTTTTCATCAGCCTTTTTAACACTTTACTTTCTAAATGCAGGAGAAAGTGTGTGTGAGAGGGAGAGACTAAATTCAGGGGAATTTTGAGAGGAAAAGAGAAAGTAGAAAATAATCTTTGTACAGATACACTGCAGTCTGCACTCTAGGCTTTGCTCTATAGTTAGTAGATAAGGACATTCGAGTAAAAGAAAGTAGGTTAGTAAGACAGACAGAGAAAGCAAGGGAGAAAGTAAAAAAAAAGTGGAATGAAATCTATCGAGTAGAACTGGGGTTGCTATGTGTTTGTATGTTGGCAGGAGTAAAATGAAGCCTTTTATAGAAAAAAAAGTGTAGAAGAAAGTTATAAAAAAAGACAAGAGGGTTACTATTAAAGGGCCGTATATTTGTCAGAACTTGGCTGTTTCCCTTGATTGGAAATGACACAAGAATGGAACAAGAATTAAGAGCAATGCAGAAATATTCTGTTTGAAATTGTGCATTACTTTATTACATTCAACGAGAGATAAAAAGGGAAAAAGCTTGTAATTCTTTGAGTATGTCGTTATATGCTTTATAGTCATTTTTAATGCTTTCAACCTACTCAATTTTATAAGAGATTTCAACTATGTACATAAGTATACAGGTATGAAAGTGTACCACATTCATCTTGTGGCTTTGAGGTAAAAAGAGGGGTCAATTAATTTTCTAGTGAGTCATAATTCTTTTTCTTCTCTCTTATCTCATCTTCATTGTCACTTCTTGAGATTTTTCTTCTCTTTTTTTGTAATGAAAAAGAATTGGGAGAGTACTACCACTTGACTTGGTCTTTCTTATGAATTATTCAGCGTTATTTTTTTTTGATGGAGAGAGAGAGAGAGAGAGAGAAAGCGGTGTGTGGTCGAGATTTCAATTTTCAATTCCTGTTCGTTGATTTGAGTTTTTTCGCGTGTGCCTCATTTCCATGGAGTGTCTAAAGTCAGGAGGGTCAGAGTCATGAATCAAAAAACTTTCTACTTTCTCTTCATTCTATCTCTATTTCTATCCTTTCTACTTTCCCCCTTATTACATTTTATTCTATGTATAGACACATACTAAAACTGATTTTGTTGATTGGATGGCATCAAAAAAAAACTTGTAGGCTAACTAAGGAGAAGGGAAAAAATTTAATCAAGACATAATTTCTGTTAGTGACACGTAACGAATTGAAAAAAATGTGTCTTAATAAAATGCACAAATAAAATCAGTTGCTTACTCACACATACATGTAGAACGTCATCAAAAAAATTTTGTCATGTGAATTTCGAGTGTGTCACACGCTCTTGGTGTGATTTATATGAGCCAATCTAAGGGTGTAATTGGCTTAGAGGGGAAAGTCATTTTGATTATATTACAGCCTCCATTAGTTTTATGGAGGGAGGAGTAGGAGGAGGCTCGATTGAAAATAACGGAAAACAAGAGTCAAAAGAATATTTATGTGTCAACTGTGACTGTGAGCTAACTTTTTTTAATGGAGATTGTAAATGATGTGAATTACATATTTTATAGAGTTTTTTATTTATTGTTTAACTAGTTTTATATGGAGATTAGTTGCAAAACTGTAACTGTCATAAATCAATAATTAAATGTTAGTCATGACCCTCATGACAAAACTTTAATGTCTTTTAATTTCAGGGTTGTTTCTTTTAGTTGACATAGGTAATTTTTAGTTAAATTTTAGAAATAGTCTAAAACTTTCTTTTTCAGAAAAAGTTGTAAAATTCCAAAGAATTTGGCCCAAATTATTAATCATTTTCAGCAAGTTTTGTGGGTGTAGGTGGAGAAAGTTTTTTTTTGTATACAATTTTAATTTAATACAGATTATAATTTAATGGCTTTAATGGGAAGAGAAAGTGTAGTGCTTTATCATGTAAAAGTGTAAGAGTCAACAAAGATATAAATATTTTTGGGGAGATAAATTTTATGACATAAAATTTCACAGCTGGATATTTTAAACAAAGTTGTATTTATACAGATACAATAATACAAGTTATAAATAAATGACCCCATGCAGAGTGACAATGATGAGACAAAGTGAAAGTAAAGAAACAATTTTTGTATTGATTCTTCTCTTTTCTTTTTTTTTGTAGATGACGAGTTTGGCGAGAAAATAATATCAGTGTTACTTGACGAGAAGGAATCCGAGTTAGTTTTTATTGATCATCCAAGTGCTGAAATGTCGGTAAGTATCACATTTTTTATTCCTCCTAACTTCCCCATTGGTCTCTATTGTATCTTTTTATGTTTTGTTACCATGGCACCCCCCTCTCTCTTTTACTTTGTACTTTCTCTCTCTCACTCTGTAGAATGAGACACTTAGTACATCAGCTGTTACATTACGAGCGTCTTAATGCTGCATCCTCAATAAACATTTTCTGACTTTCTCTTTTTATCTTGCCTTGGTCTTTGTACATACTTTCTCTTCACTTTCTTCAGAGAAGACCATACTTTTTTGGTCATTGTCGTAGTAACACCAGGAAGAGAAAGGAAATTATGGGGTTGGAAATAAAAATAGGTCGTCGTCCACGTCTTACGTCCACGTGGGGAATATTTTCAATGGTTCCTCACTCCTTTATTTTTTGGTTGTGACCATGGGACCATTTTTTATGTGCTCTTACTCCAATTCACATGAGACACTTTTCCCTTTACTATTTGTGTCACTAAAAACACTACACATAACCCTTTGCACACACCCCCACATGGTCACCATTACTATTAGCCTGTCAGTGAATTGACTCCAAATGAAGATAATCATCAACATTTAATCCAATGGGTTTAATCTAACGGTTTTATCAGGAACAATTAAAATTATTTATTTTATAATTGACATTTTAATTTATTTTAACTTTCTCTCCAAATTTTTTTTATTTGACACATTTTATTTTATTTTGTGGTGTCAATTCTTGTGTTGAAATAGAGGGACAAAGTTCAGGGTTAGGATAATAAATTTCTGGTTGACATGTAGAGAAAAAAAATTGAGCATAAAAAATTAAGTTATTTTATTTTTTTCACTCAAATACATTCCACACGTACGAGTACGTTGACACCATCTTTTTCTGTACATGAAAACATAGCCTCAACATTCCACTCGTTCCATTTTTTTTGTAGGGAGGCTATCAATTATACTTTTTGTGTGACATGACTAAGGACACTGAAAAAATGAGGAGCACCTTGATATTTTATTTATATTAATAGAGAAAAGAATTGTAGGGAGGGAGAGAAAAAAATTGTTGAGGTTTCAAGGAGACAAATAAGGATAAAATAAATGGAGAGTGAAGCATAATATTTTTGTTTACGCCTTGAAAAGTTGACACATTGGAGAAAATGAATTTTTTGGTATTGGCATTGATAGAAAAATAAAAATAAATAATTTTATTTGTCATCTATATCACTCCATTTCCTTCAACAAAAACTGTGCTCTCTCATTCTCATCATATTAAACTTGAATTTCTTATATAACACTTGTACAATGTAACACTCCTTTTCTTACAAGAGAGAAAAGTGCATTCCTTGTATCTGTAGTGTGTGTACACAAGTAGGTATATTTTGTGTAATCAAATTTTATTTTTCAATGAATGAATTTCTAACATGTTTTTTCTTATGGTTATGGATAATTTCATTACAAAATTGTGTACATGTTTTACTAGGTAGACACTTTTTTATGTGAGTAAAAGTACAGTAAATTGGATTGCGTGCAAGAGAGATAATTCAGTCAAGTCATCTATTAGTTTACAATTCCTATAATTGAAAAAAAGTGGAGAAACCTTAAGACATTTGATCAAATTGCCTCACTCACTCTCTCTCTCCCTCTTTCCTTTTTCTTGGGTAAAAAATTCGATAGACTCAAATAAGACTAAGGGGATGTGGAAATGGAAGAGGAAGAAAGGAGAAAGGAATGGAAAATTGTGTGGAGCATGACAGTTGAAATTGTCTTGTTTGGTCTAGCACAAAATTCTTTTGTTATTCTCTCTCTCTCTCTCTTCCATTCTTCTTATTTTAGATTGTACACTCTCACGGATTAGAATGAACTTTATGGGAAAGAACTAGGTATTTCCAATTTTTTTTTCTTCTCTTTCTCTTCAATTTTGTTATTTTTGACGAGAATCATCATTGTACAATTTCTTGTCCTTTTGTACATTGTACATGTATGTATTTAAGCTCTCCTTGTCCTTGAATTAGAACAGCCAAAACACATTTTCTATTTGTACATCATTAGCTGCAAAATATTTTTGTTCACAATTCAAAATTCTTTGTAGTTTTTTTTCTTCACAAAAGACTGTGCCCAGTTGAGACAATATTTTTGTACTGTTAAACTTGAGGGTTGGGTTGCAGATCCTGGGACCCACATGTAGTTGGTGCTCATGTCGTTAGTGCCCATATAGTTGGTGCCCATGTAGTTGGTGCCCATATAGTTAGTGCCCATATAGTTGGTGCCCATGTAGTTAATGCCCGAAAATAAAAGTTTTTGTTATAAATAGGGAAGTTGTTAGGGCAAGATCAATTCAAGGTAGCCTCCAATTGTACCCTTTTTGGTGACATGCATTTATACATGACCTTCTCGGATGACACTCCTCCAAAATTAATTAATTTGTCATTATCATCAAAATAAGAACAACAAAAACTGTCCCATACAGTTTTATATATGATATTCAAGTTCAATAATTGAATATGTCCAAAATAAACAATAACCCTTCACTGGTTTTTTTCTCTTCTCTAACTCGATTATATTTTACTAATTAAGTTTATATTATAAACTTAAACCTGAATATTGAAAATTACATTTAAAATCAACATTGA